>JAGKTI010000197.1:37064-50229 GCA_018397915.1 Birgus latro | reverse complement strand
TTACCATAAAGATTTTCATGCCTAACCTGTTTTCATCATGCTGTAAATGTGTTAAAAAATTACCAAAAATGTTAATCATAATTTCCTGCTTGCAATTTAATTTTTTCATGCATGGTTCTTAAGTGCACTAGCTAGGAAAAAGGTGGAAGCCAGTGAATTTCATATTCGGTCATAACCTAACCTAACCAAACCTAACCTAACCTAACCTAACCTAACCTAGCCTAACCTAACCTAACCTAACCTATGCTTACCAAAATGATTTTCATGCCTAACCTGTTTTCATCATGCTGTAAATGTGTTAAAAAATTACCAAAAATGTTAATCATAATTTCCTGCTTGCAATTTAATTTTTTCATGCATGGTTCTTAAGTGCACCAGCTAGGAAAAAGGTGGAAGGCAGTGAATTTCATGTCCGGTCCTAACCTAACATTGTGTTAATCATAATTTCCTGCTTGCAATTTAATTCTTTCATGCATGCTTCTTAAGTGCACCAGCTAGGAAAAAGGTGGAAGGCAGTGAATTTCATATTCGGTCATAACCTAACCTAACCATTTTTCTGGTAGCAATTTACATCATTTACTGTATTTGATACTTTGTATCCAATAATTTAGTGCATAAAATGTGAGAAAAGATGATTTCCATGTCAGATACTTACTTATACTATGCTGGCAAGTTCTGAGCACCTATGACTCACTCACCTCTAAATCATCATTTTTTGGTTAAAATTCAATAAACTCATGCTTTCTGTGCATTATGTGAAAAGGGACCTAAATAAGTGCTATACATGTCCAGTAGGGAGGTAGGAAGGAAGTTTTCTAATTTAGGTTAGGTTAGGGTCATGAAAAACCAGTGCTGGAGCTTCAGGGCCCAGAATCCGGACAAAACCAATATCCGGACATGCCTTTGGCTCTATTATTTCGGATAATGGAGGGATTACTGTATTGATATCTTTGATATGCACCGTGCCATCATCTCAGCATGTGGAAGAGAACCGAGGATCTCTTCCCAAGAGGATGGAAGTCTCCGGGTTGAGGTGTCCTCCCCAGAAGAGAGCTCCCGTTTATGAGCTCTAACCACAGTGTCTAATGCAGCCATTTCATGCACTCCACATGGCAGTTTTAACCAGTCAAAAGGCATCATATTTTTTCAAGACCTCCTCCGATACTCTGAGGCACAGCTATTGGAGGAACTCCGATATCTGGTGTGATAAAGGTTGAGAGCCTTCAGATGAAAACTGATGGGATTTTAACCCCGACCCCGACCTTGTTTCTAACTTTTGACAAATTAACGATGCCTACAACTGTGAAACTGGGTTGGCTGTCGCTTCTCGTGAAGCCATATGTGCCAACCCCAAAGCGTTGTTACCACTGTCAGGGGTATGGGCATGTAAGCCGATTTTGCCGTCGTGCACAGGATGGCCTGCCTGGTATTTGTGTCTCATGTGGCAGATTAAGCCATAATAATGATTGTCCAGGACCCCTAAAATGCTATCACTGTGGAGGTCCTCATGCTGTCTCTTCAAAAAACTGTCCTAGGTACTGACTGGAAAAAGAGATATTGTCCATATGTACCCGTGAGAGGGTTTAATTTCCTGAAGCAAAGAGAAGAGCCCAGACATGGTTCTTCCAACCAGGGGTTACTTATGCTTCTGTCCTTTATAGGACACCAGTGCATCGCCCTGTATCTCAGAGGCAGCCTTGCCCCATTCCAGTACCCACTTCTTCAACTCATGCTGTGTGTCAGACAAGGCAAACCACACTCACCGGCCTCACAACGCGAACTGCCAAGGGCCCCGGCTGCATACTGCAGGACCCTTCCGGTGACGTCATCACTCATGACTTAGCAGGTGTGCGCGTGCACACACACACTATCAGCAATATGCACTACCACTCTTGTCCTCTCTTCTTAATTTGACAAAATATTCCAGGGACGAAGCTGGATGGTCTATTTGCATCTGATACACACTATGTATCCAATACAAAGACTTTTCTGTGAGCACCATCAACACCCGATATGCACTATGCATCCAGTACATACACTTTTGTTTTATTACTATCAAGACCCAGTCTGTGGCCACATACCGATATGTGATGTCTCTTGAAGTATTATAAACTTTCTAGTCTCGGCTGACTGCTGCACACAGCCGCTAGGTCGAGGCACCTTTCTTGGTGAGACAATCAGCCAGTTGTTGTGATGTATCCACCCAAGATACTTCATCAATCTCCCCTCGCTCCAACATGTCTTGTAATACAGCAATATCAATGCGTAATCTCCTGTCTTCTATGCTCCTACAGGAGTAAAGGGCGTCCACCAGACTCTTGTTTTAGACGAAACACTTTATTTTGATCCTTCCACATCCAGAAACCTCACGTAATATGTTGGCGAGATATACAGCAGTCTCAGCACATTCAAGCAGTGCCAACGCCTCAGCAGATAAGGTAGATTTGACGACCCTCCTGATCTTTCCTGTCTGCCAGAATATAGGACATCTTGCCTCACTAGCATCTTGTAGGAAGATCACAAAACTTCCCTGAGATCCATTGCCTTCAAGGTTGGCAAATGAGGCATCCGAAAAGCACTCTATATGACAGTCCTCGATCACCCCCATTCTTGGAATGTATAGCTTCACGTTGTCAGTCTTCACCTTTGAGATCACCTTATTGAGTCTGAGCAAATCTGCTACGGTAGCTCGGTTGCTAGTCACACTCAACTCACACACATCAAAGGCAATATCTGGCCGAGTGTGTGTGGCAATCCAGTTGAGTTGCCCAATTAATACTCGGTATTCAATTTTCTCAGACTCGGACAGCTCTCCTGATTTTACTGCTGCACGATGTTTACTCAGTGTGACTGGTTTCAAAGATGAAGCATACTGGAATTGGTCTAGAGTTATGCTGCCATCGATGCTGGAGATGACCAACGTATACTTTTGATTCTGAACTGCCGATGAAGAATATTTGACTCAAACGGTTTATCACTTGCTGTTCGAACTCATGTGTACCAGCCCAAAGGAAGTCATCGACATAGATGCATACAATGCCTTCGACTTTGCCACTATTGCTCCAAGAGAACAGCACTGAATCCAGTGATGACACTTTAGCTCCGAGACTCAACAATTGATCTTTTACGCGCAGATACCAATGCATAGCAGCATCACAATGGCCGTAAACAGTTTTCATTAGTCTCCATAACTTACCATTTGCATATTCAGGCGGAGGACGTAAACGAACAACTCTCTCAATGTCGTTACCTTGCAAGTAGGCAGCTTTCACGTCCATAGTGTGGCAATCCCACTGGTTGGTGGAGGCCAAAGACAGTGCCAAACGCACTGCTTCTTCTGAACAAGTAGGCGAGTCTTTTCGGAGATCCACTGTGTCTTCCTCAAATCCTCTGGCAACTAAGTGGGCCTTAACAAGAGGCTTTCCATTTTTCAGTTTTTCCGTCACAACCCATCGAACTGTTATGGCATCTTGCCCAACATCATCTACTTCCTCATACACATCATTATTCTGCCAGTTTGTAATTTCATTTTCTTTAGCGCATAATACGGCCTCAGAGTTGAAAAGAACAAGCATTTCTGCGTCATCACCAACCACTTCCCATTTGCTAAAATCCTTCTGCAAATCTATCCAATCAATGCTGGTGTCAGAGACCCTCTTCAAACTGTAGCATTGTTTGTACTTTCCAGTGGCTTAACCTGCCTGACTTTTAATCCTTCCAGACACCAACTCTCCACTTTCTGAATGTATTCCCTTTATACGTTGACCAACAGAAACTTTGGGAGGCTGATTAATCAGAATAGAAATTGTGGGAACCATACCATACCATCTTCTGACTCGTCATCTGGTGGACAGTCATTCAACACTTGCGAAGGATCGTCATTAGGCTTCTCCTGGACAACATTGTTCTTCTCATCACTGCTAACACCACTTTCAACTGTAGTATCTTGATCTGGCGCATGCGCTAGACGACACATGAGCACTCGCACATAGACACCGCTGTGTCTCACCAGAATTTGTTTCCCATCTCTGCCTATTACAATTCCAGGACAATGCCACTCATGACGGTCATTTCTTTTGTAGAAGACTGCATCTCCATTTCGGATGTCGTTTAAGTCACTCGAACATACGTTGTGCCGCACAGCCCTAGCCAAACGTTCAACTGATTCAGTCTTTATAAACACGTCTTGCTAAATGAAGAGCGTTCAAACTGTCTCACAATTTTCGATGGTGATGAAGGTTCCAAGGCTAGAGGATCATTTGCGTACACATTAGGCAGGCCAGGGTTTTGACCAAAAACAAGCTGGTTAGGAGAAAAACCTGCATAGTCGGTGAGAGCATTTCTTGCCGATACTGCCCATGCCAAGGCTACATCCAATTCACACTGGCTATCAGCCATTATCTTCCTAACAATGTCACCAATGACTGCATTTTGATGCTCACAGACTCTGTTGCTCCATAGACTCTCTGCAGACGTTGTCATGATCTTGATATTGAAGGCCTCTCCAAATGCTCGCATTTCCACATTGTTGAATACACAGCCAATGTCTGCAAGAATTTTTCTAGGTGTGCCAAACACAACAATCCAGCTCCGAAATATTCCCTTGATAATGGTGGGGGCACACTTATCCGCGATTACTATCACATTATAATACCAGGTCGCCAAATCAACAAGGACTAAGAAATAATGCCTTCCCCAAGCTTTCAAATCCATGGCTATAACTTCGTTAAACTTAGACGCCAAGGGCAAACTGACCACGGGTCGGGGCTTGGCTTTCTTAAATCTGCAACAGACTGTACAAGCATCAGATACAGCCTTGATAGCCTGCTCCAGTTCTGAACTTTTAATCCCCGCAACTGTGATCAGTTTAATTAATTTCACCGATGTTGGGTGCCCAAACTGCCTGTGAAGCTTCAAAGCGGTTTTTTCTACATCACCCCCAAGAGATGCCAGTATGATTGTTTCACAAAATTCATGACCTAGTCATAAAGAAATTGGAAGCAAGTAATGGCCTGAAGATAAGGACTTCAAATCAATGATAGTTCCACAAATTTTGACCTGGTCACTTCCAAAAGTTAATCAACATTTTTGCTTTTTTCATGGAACGTTTACTCAACAGCAAGGGAATATTGCAGTTCACAACATCAGTCACAATGGTTGCACGCATGTTTCCAATGTAGCCGGGCAAAGTAACACGTTTGAGGGAAGAAACTGTGACGCCATCAGCAAAAGTAAACGTTGAGGGTGACGCTTCTCTTACAGTTTCACATTCGTAATCAATGAGCTCACTTAGATAGCAATTGATCCATTCAACTCCACATACAGTTGTAGAACACCCTGTGTCTAGAACAGCACATCCCTTAGATTCTTCTACTAGAGTCTGTAACTTACCTCTACTAGAGGCACCATCCGCACAGCCCATAAATAACGACAGATGCACTGTTTCAGAATTTTCTTTTTGACTGCCGTCGTTTTCGTATACATCCGGACAGTCACGTGCCCAATAAAATCTAGAATCACACACAAAACACATCGATACCTTTCCGTCAGACCCAAGTGGGTTGTGCCTCCTGCTGGTGGATGAGCGTTGGGGAATTCTAGCAGATATGGTTGAATATCGGCCACCACCACGACCTTGATCACGTACTGCACCACCCCGCAACAGTCTCCGTCCTCGTCGAGTACCTCTAACATAAAACGTTTCCTCACCCCCAACTTCGTCACTCCAAAATACTGGTTCGCCTTTCACCTCCCTGGCGGACACCGATTCATCGTTCTGCCCACCAATTTCACCAGCAAAAATACGATTCAGGGCAGATTTCATGTTTTCGTAAGTCACCTCAGTTATCGCGGACAGCACCAGTTGTTGCTCACTGTCTGAAAGTTTGCATGCAGCTAAGAGCATAAAAGCCATCACAGAATTTGGCAGTGCCATGTCCTGCTTCGTAAATTTGAAATAAACATGCTCAAATTCTGCCACGAACTCACGAATGTTCATATCACCGGCTCTTCTGAAGTTGTACAATTCATAAAAAGCTGCAAACTGTCGACGTCCGACGTCCTTTGTCCACGAGAAATAAACTGTCTAATTTTTTCAGCAAGGTCTGAACACCATCCTCCTGCTTCTAATCAGCCGCATCAACCTCCGAAGACACCACCCTCGCTTTTCCAGACAATGACAGGTGAATAGCTAAGGCTTGTTTTTCTCTGGGTAGGTCCGTCAGTTCGCACCAAACGTTGATGTCCTTTTTCCAGCTCTCATAAGCAGAATCATTTTCAAGTTTTGGAGGCCACTTAGTCGAACACGACGCCATTATTTTCGAACAACGCTCTGCTACCAGTGTCAGACAAGGCAAACCACACTCACCGGCCTCACAACGTGAACTGCCCAGGCCCCCAGCTGCATACCGCAGGACCCTTCCGGTGATGTCATCACTCATGACTTAGCAGGTGTGTGCACGTGCGCACACACACTAACAGGAATATGCACTAACACTGTGCATAATGCTGTACCCACAGTTAGTACTGTTTGTGCGATTAATGATTGCCTGACTACTACTCTGACTGTTTCCACCCTCACTTCGGTGGCCGACGGTTTGAAAACTTCTACAGTGGTGGCCGATGTCTACATTGATGAAACTCCTTCTCCTGTCTTACCCAGTAAGCCGGTGGCTCCATCTGTACCAGCACAAACGTTGTTCTTCAGAGTCTTCTGATCAAGAAGACTTGGTCACCTAAGGTCTCAGTTGTTGGCACTTCTGTCGACATCCCTAGAAATGTGACAACTGCAGCTGATGGTTCACCTCTGGTCCCAAATCCACCTGGAGATTGTTAGACAGCCCGTAGGTGCCTTAGATCTGAAGCATGGGATGGCCTCCTCTAATGATTCGAGTCCTGTGGACTCTACTTCCACTTCTGGGGCTTCTGGTGGGGGCACTGGCCATCCTACACCTCTAAAGGCAGCCCCCAAGCCACCTTCCAAACAAACTGGTATGCCCACTCCAAGAAAGAGTGTGGTAAAACTAACTTCCTCATCCTCACGTTTACCTTCAGATGCTAGACAGAGGGTGCGGGTTTCTGGTGCTGAGCAGGCTCCTCCAAAGGGCTCTCATAAGCCTAAATCCAAACCTGCTCGGTCTGGACAGGCTCCTCCAAAGGGCTTTCATAAGACTCCATCTAAACCCGTTCAGTAATACTAATCAATATGGCTCAATCAGTTCCAATTTGTCTTCAATAGAATTGTAGTGGTGTCAAGGCAAATTGGGAGGAATTGCAGTTACTACTCTCTGCTCTGAATCCACTCTGTGTCTGTCTCCAGGATACAATGGTGGGGAATAGATCGTTTCCTTCTATCGGAGGGGTGTAAGGTATTCCTTGCATCTCCTCCTGGCGGTCACAACAGTGGATGTGCCATTCTGTGCCGATCTGATGTCCCCTTTATTTCTTTTACAATCCAATCTCCCCTTTAAGTTCTAGCGGTACAGTTGTACTTTGGGAGGCGTTATACCATGTGTTGTCTGTACCTTCCACCTTCCATTCCTGTTATATGTGTAGATCTAGAGACCCTTATTAGTCAACTTTCACCCCCTTTCTACTCCTTGGTGACCTTAATGGCCACCAACCTTTGTGGGGTGACTCACTTTCAAATCCCCGGGGTGATCTTCTTGCCTCTTTGGTTGAGGATTTAGATTTGGTGGTCATAAATGATGGGAGACCGACCCATTTTCATGTTCAGACTGGAACATATTCTGTCACTGACTTAACCATTTCCTCCTCTGATTGTGCCCTTGATTTCTCTTGGAAGGCTTTGGATGATCTGCATGGTAGTGACCATTAACCTGTGTTGGTCCAGACTTCTCACTCTGTTCCTGCAGCCCGTATGCCACGCTGGTGTCTGGATAGGGCTGACTGGTCTCTTTTTTGAGGAACTTTGTGTATTTGCCTACAAGGTTACTGATTTTTAAACTACTGATGATGCTGAATGTTATTTTACTAAGACTTCTCTCAGCAGGGGTTCATTCCATCCCACAGACGTCTGGTGTTTTTTCCCAGAGACCTGTGCCATGGTGAAATAATGACTGCTCTACAAAGAGAAGAGCTTACAAAGCAGCTGCCCGTTGGTATTTTGCCAATCGTGATGTTCTAAAAATCCAGTTTCGCAACGAACGTGCTCACTATAGACGGGTCATGAAGGATGCTCGCCGCAACTCGTGGAGGTCGTATGTTTCCACAGTGACGTCCACTACTCCAATCCCAATGGTGTGGAAAAAGGTGTGTAAGATTTCTGGTAGGTTCTCGCCCCCCTCCCCACCAGTGTTACGACTTCAGGGAGATCTTGTGTCTGTACCAGATGCAGTAGCCTCTGCTTTTGCAGATCGGTTTTATGCTGTTTCAAAAAAAGATCCTTCTAAACCGTGTGCTAGCTTTCGTAGGAATCAGGAGAGGCTGGGTCTTGACTTTCACTCTCGTGGTGGAGAGCCGTATAACTCAGATTTTGGCCTCGGTGAGCTACGTGATGCCCTCTCAGAGTGTGGTGACACTGCTCCCAGGCTTGACGAAATTCCATATGTTATGCTTCGTCATCTACCAACTGATTCACTTCAGTTTCTATTGGATCTTTTTAACAGGGTTTGGGGTGAGGGCTTTATTCCCAAGAGTTGGAAGTTGGGTGTTGTCCTCCCAATTCCCAACCTGGTAAGGACCATTCCCAGGTTTCAAACTATCCCCCAATTGCTTTAACATCATGAGTGTGCAAGTTATTTGAAAAGATGGTCAATATCAGGCTTGTGTGATTTCTAGAGTAGGGTTGCTTCCTCTCTCCTTCGCAGAGTGCCTTCCGTAAATTCCGATGTACTTCGGACAACCTTATCAGGCTCGAGGCATCGATCTGTGAAGTTTTTGCCTCCAAGCAACATCTTGTGGCTGTGTTCTTTGACCTTGAGAAGGCTTATGACACTGCCTGGTGCCATGGCATCCTCCAACAACTTCATGCCTTTGGTTTACTCGGTTGGCTGCCATTGCTGCTTGAAGACTTCTTGACTGATCGTGTGTTTCGGGTCTGTGTGGGTTCTACCCTCTCTGCGCCGCTGTGCCAGGAGGAGGGTGTTCCATGGGGGAGCATCTTAAGTGTCTCCCTGTTTGCAGTGGCCATCAATGGTATCCTTGACACTGTGCCTGCTGGGGTATCTTCATCTCTTTACATGGATGACTTAGCCATATGGTTTTCTGGCTCCCGCATGTCTACTACTGAGCGGTGTTTGCAGCTTGCCTTGGACAAAATTTCTGCCTGGGCCACTTCCAATGGTTTTCGGTTTTCCCCTTCCAAAACTGTGGCTATGCACTTTTGTAGGATGAGAGGGGTACATCTGGACCCTGATCTCCAGCTTTGTGGCAGGAGACTCAGTTGTGTGGCAGAAACGAAATTCTTGGGCCTGATGTTTGACCGCCGTTTGACTTCACATTTGGCAAATCTTATCATGTATGAAGGCTCTCAATCTGTTGAGGGTTCTGTCTCATACCTCTTGGGGTGCTGATCGGAGGACACTCTTGCATCTGTTACAGGCTTTTGTAACATCCAAGCTGTCATGTGGCTGTGAGGTCTACTCCTCTGCCACAGAGTCCAGACTAAAAACTTGAGATGCTGTGTATCATGATGATGTTCGCCTTGCAACTGGCGCTTTTCGGTCATCTCCGATTCCCAGTTTGTTGGTGGAGGCTGGTGTGCCTCCCTTAGGTCTGCTGCGTCAGTCTATAGCAATGCGGCGCTGGCTCCGGATTCATCGCCTTCCAGGCTCACTTGTCTGTGAGTGTGTGATGTGACAGTCTTGTTTTTTGTATTATCATAGGCACCCTCGCATGCCTCGTCTGTCTGGCTTTAGGGTTTGGGATATCATGGAGGAGTTTGATTTGTTGGGAGTACCTGTCAGTCTGGTTCGGATCCCGAGGGTTGCGCCATGGATCTTGCCCAAGGTAACTTTCTGCAGGTCTTTGGCAGGCTCAAAGGATTCTGTCATTCCTCAGTCTCTTTTACAGTTATTTTTAGAACATTCATCATGTCATGATGGTTCTGTGCCTGTGTATAAGGATGGCTCTAAATCTGCCTCTGGTGTTGGTTTTGGAGTGGTATTTCCCAATTTTTGCCATGGAGGTAGTCTTCCATTGGCTGCCTCAATTTTTACTGCAGAGTTGTCAGCTATTGTTTTAGCCCTGAAGTTGGTGTTTGTTCACCAAGACAATCATTTTACTATTTTTAGCAACTCTCAAGGGGCACTTATGGCCCTGGACTCTGTTAACTCCTCCCATCCTCTAGCTATTTTGGAGTGGCTGTTCCTCATTCATCATCGGAGGAAGAGAGTGGATTTCTGCTGGGTTCCTGCACATGTTGGTGTAGGGGGCAATGAGAAGGCAGATACATTAGCTAAAGCTGCAGCTTCTCAACAGCCCCCATCTGACTACCCACTTCCTGCTTCTGATATAACATCTTACTTGCGGTCCAGAATTCATACGTGCTGGCAGAGACACTGGGATGGTGTTGCTCATAATAAACTACAGGAAATTTTTCAGAGAGTGGTTGTGCCAAGGGTTCCTTCCCTGCGACGGCGTTTGGAGGTGGCTCTTGCTAGGCTTCGCATTGGTCACTCTCGGCTTACACATGGGTTCTTCATGAGTGGTGAGACTCAACCGCACTGTGATGATTGCCTTGTTCCCCTTACTGTCCGTCACTTGCTGGTCGAGTGTCCAAGTTTGGGGGACCTACGTCAGCAATTCCTCCATAGGCATAGAGGGACAGATGGTGCCTACTGACTCTCTTCGATGCTTGGTGGAGCCTCTAGCAATTTTACTGATGTTTTTAGTTTTCTTCAGGAGGCAGGCCTCCTTCCACTTTTATTAGTAATTGTTATTTTATACTTTTCAATGTTTTATTCCAAGTAAGATATTAACTTTATTTTGAGTATTCACTTTTTATTTGCTGCATCTTTTAGCTTGTTGTCTGGCAGCATATGACCCTGGCAGCTGCGCTGCCAGATTTTAATACAATCAATCAATCAACTCACCACTGGAAACTCTGCCTCCCACCACTCCCACACTGCATTCCCACTCACCACCCACTCCAGTCCTAACCACCACTACAACCCGTTCCGGCCGCCTTTCACGCCTACCTGCATGATACACATCCACACCCACACCCACCACCTCGCCGACCACAAGCAAACCACCCACACCAATGCCCAACATAACCCCCATCACCCTACCCATACACCAAGCCCGGTGGAAGATTCCACCTCGCCAAATCCCCAGGGGAAAGATGTCCGCGCCCCCAACACCCAGGCATAAAAGACGACCAGTACTGCCACTAGCAAGCACTCAGCCAGGAACCACCACTCTGTCCACTATGCGAATCCAGCGAGTGACCTGGCTCCCGCTCCTACAGGAGGATCTGGATAGGATACGTGACTGGAGCCAGATGTGGGAAATGAAATTCAATGCAAAAAAATTTAAAATATTGGAAATGGGGAAAAGTACCAAGAGGCCATCACTGAATTATATGATGGGTAATGAACCAATTAGAAAAGCAATAGAAGAGAAAGATTTGGGAGTGCTGGTCCAGGATAGTTTGTCACCTGAAAAGCACAAAAATAAGATAGTTAGAGAGACATATAAACTCTTGACCAATATTAGAGTGGCATTTCATTACATGGATGAGGAGATGATGAAAAACTTGATAGTGGCCATGATCTGCCCCAGGTTAGAATATGCAGCAGTAGTGTGGTCCCCACACAAAAAGAAAGATATAACCAAGATTGAGAGAATGCAAAGAATAGCAACCAAGATGGTCCCCAGTCTGGCAGATGTCGTACAGAGAGAGGCTGGAAAGGCTGGATTTGCCTTCCTTAAAGGAAAGGAGAGAGAGGGATGACATGATTGCAGTGTTCAGGATTATGATAGGAGTAGATAAAATTGACAGAAAAAATCTATTTGTGTGGGATGAGAGGGTAAAAAGAGGACACGGAATGAAACTAAAGAAGCCAAGCTGCTTGAAGGATATCAAGAAATATAGCTATCCTTATAGATGCACAGACCTGTGGAATAATCTGAACAAAGAGATCATCCAGTCTAAAAACTTAACCCGTACACAGCAGGGTTGTCGGAGGTTTTCAGTGCCATTCCCACGGGGATATTCGTGCTACGACTGACTTTCTTTAAATATTTGCCAAAAATCAATTAGTAGTCCTAGAATATTATAATTACATATGCATATGGCACATACCTTCAGCTTTCTCCTGGGATGTTTTTTTAGCACTCGTCAACTACCGTAGGACTTGTGGAGACTTCTGAAGTTGGGTACCTAAGTCTCCACTTTACACTTCCCGACATCCGCTAATCTGAATACCACTGCCAGATATTATCACTAGAAACACTATTCAATGATTTCCAAGTAGGTTGGAATCCATACTAAAAAAAAAAAAAAAACAGTGTAAGCATTGTAAAATACGAGCGCGTACGAGCCTCCCACTCCAGCTAATTCGCGGTTGGTGTTCTCTCATTTCTTACTCAAATACGCACTCACACTTTATTATTTCTAGTACTTTATTACACTTGTATATATCTACAGTCCTTTACCGCTTCCCACACGATGTTTAGTAGGGGTAGAGGTCACATGGCCTTTCAAAACAGGAGCAAAAGTGGCAGAAATGGACGGGCGTCATTTCACCGAGAAGGACGAGAGCAAACTGACTGTATCTCGGTAGCGAAGAGTTGAAAATGTCAGCTGCTAATGTATATGCTAAGAAATAAGCCGTAGGAAATCTAGACAACACATATAAATTAGGTAGTTCCAGGTGAATATAAATATCACTCAGGCTTTTCCCTTCCTTTCTTATATTACGAGAGTAGCTCATACGTCATATTTCACGGGAAAAAAAAGCAGGGGAAATTAGCGAACAAGTGCAGGTTCGATGTTGCCAAGTGATAATTAGCCAATTCCAGGTGAATGGCACTATCAATTACCTTATTTTATATATATATATATATATATATATATATAAAATAAGGTAATTGATAGTGCCATTCACCTGGAATTGGCTAATTATCACTTGGCAACATCGAACCTGCACTTGTTCGCTAATTTCCCCTGCTTTTTTTTCCCGTGAAATATGACGTATGA
>JAGKTI010000197.1:11581-22130 GCA_018397915.1 Birgus latro | reverse complement strand
ACTTTTCTGTGAGTACCATCAACACCCAATATGCACTATGCATCCAATGCATAGACTTGTGTTTAATTACTATCATGACCCAGTCTGTGGCCACATACAAATATGTGATGTCTCTTGAAGTATTATAATCCCTCTAGTTCCAGCTAATTGCTGCATGCAGCCGCTCGGTCGAGGCATCATCCTTGGTGAGACAATCAGCCAGTTCTTGTGATGTATCCACCCAAGATACTTCATCAATCTCCCCTCGCTCCAACATGTCTTGTAATACAGCAATATCAATGCACAACCTCCTGTCTTCTACGCTCCTACAGGAGTAAAGAGCGTCCACCAGACTCTTGTTGTCGACGAAACACTTTATTTTGATCTTTACACATCCAGAGACCTCACGCAATATGCTGGCGAGATATACAGCAGTCTCAGCACATTCAAGCAGCGCCAACGCTTCAGCAGACAAGGTAGATTTGATGACCCTCCTGATCTTTCCTGTCTGCCAGAATATAGGACATCTTGCCTCACTAACATCTCGTTGGAAGATCACAAAACCTCCCTGAGACCCATTGCCTACAAGGCTGGCAAATGAGGCATCCGAATAGCACTCTGTATAACAGTCGTCGACTGGCCCCATTCTTGGAATGTATAGCTTCACGTCAGTCTTCACCCTTGAGATCACCTTATTGAGTCTAAGCAAATTCGCTACAGTAGCTCGGTTGCTAGTCACACTCAACTCACACACATCAAAGGCAATATCTGGCTAAGTATGTGTGACAATCCAGTTGAGTTGCCAAATTAATGCTCGGTACTCCATTTTCGCATACTCAGACAGCTCTCCTGATTTTATTGCTGCACGATGTCTACTCAGCGTGACTGGTTTCAAAGATGAAGCATACTGGAACTGGTCGAGCATTATGCTGCTATCAATGTTGGAGATGACACTGAGACCAACGTATTTGAAGGCTTTTGATTCCGAACTGGTGATGAGGAATATTTGACTCAAATGGTTTATCACTTGCTGCTCAAAATCATGTGTAGCAGCCCAAAGGAAGTCATCGACATAAATAAATACTGTACAATGCCTTCGACTTTGCCACTATTGCTCCAAGAGAACAGCGCTGAATCCAGCAATGACACTTTAGCTCCAAGACTCAACAACTGATCTCTTACGCGCAGATACCAATGCCCAGCAGCATCACAAAGGCCGTAAACAGTCTCCATAACTTATCATTTGCATATTCAGGGGGAGGACGTAAATGAACAACTCTCTCAATGTCGTTACCTTGCAAGTAGGCAGCTTTCACGTACGTAGTGCGGCAATCCCACTGGTTGGTGGAGGCCAAAGAAAGTGCCAAATGCACAGCTTCTTTGGAACATGTAGGAGAGTCTTTTCGGAGATCCACTGTGTCTTTCTCAAATCCTCTGGCGACTAAGCGAGCTTTAACAATCAGCTTTCCATTTTTCAGTTTTACCGTCACAACCCATTGAACTGTTATGGCATCTTCCCCAACATTATCTACTTCCTCATATACATCATTATTCTGCCAGTTTATAATTTCATTTTCCTTGGCACATAATACACCCTCAAAGTTGAAAAGAAAAAACATTTCTGCATCATCATCAACCATTTCCCATGTGCTAAAATCATTTTGCAAATCTATCCAACCACTGCTGCCGTCTGAGTCCCTCTTCAAATCGTAGCAGTGTTTGTACTTTCCAGTGGCTTTACTTGCCCGTCTCACAATCCTTCCAGACACCAACTCTCCACTATCTGAATGTATTCCCTTTATACACTGACCAACAGAAGCATTGGAAGGCTGATTAACCGGAATAGAAACTGTGGGAGGCTCATCAAACGGAACTGCACCATCTTCCAACTCGTCATCTGGTGGATAATCATTCAACACTTGCGAAGAGTCGTCATTAGGCTTCTCCTGGACAACATTGTTCTTCTCATCACTGCTGACACCACTCTCAACTGTAATATCTTGCTCTGGCACGTGCTAGATGACACACGAGCACTTGCACGTAGACACCACCATGTCTCACCAGAATTTGTTTCCCATCTCCGCCTATTACAATTCTGGGACCATGCCACTCATGACTGTCATTTCTTTTGTAGAAGACTTCATCTCCATTTCGGATGTCGTTTAAGTCACTTGAACGTACGTTGTGCCCCAGAGCCCTAGCCAAACTTTCATCTGATTCAGTCTTTATAAACTCTTGTCTTGCTAAATGAAGAGCGTTCAAATTGTCTCTCATAATTTTCGATGGTGATGTAGGTTCCAAGGCTGGAGGACCATTTGTGTACACATTAGGCATGCCAGGGTTTTGACCAAAAACAAGATTGTTAGGAGAAAAACCTGCATAGTCGATGAGAGCATTTCTTGCCAATACTGCCCATGCCAAGGCCACATCTAAGTCACACTGGCTATCAGCCATTATCTTCCTAGCAATATCACCACTGACTACATTTTGACGCTCACATATTCCATTGCTCCATGGACTCTCTGCAGACGTTGTCATGATCTTGATATTGAAGGCCTCTCCCAATGCTTGTATTTCAGCATTGTTAAATTCACAACCATTGTCTGTAAGAATTTTTCAAACTGCGCCAAACACAACAATCCAGCTCCGAAATATTCCTTTGATAACGATAGGCGTACACATGTCCGCGATTACTATTGCATTGAAATACCTGGTCGCCAAATCAACAAGGACTAAGAAATAATGCCTTCCCCAAGTTTTCAAATCCATGGGGATGGCTTTGTTAAACTTAGATGCCATGGGCAAACTGACTACGGGTCGGGGCTTGGCTTTCCTGAACCTGCAACAAACTGTACAAGCATCAGATACAGCCTTGATAGCCCGCTCCAGTTCTGAACTTTTAATCCCCGCATCTGTGATCAGTTTAATTAGTTCTGCCGATGTTGGGTGTCCAAATTGCCTGTGAAGCTTCAAAGCTGTTTTTTCTACATCATCCCCAAAAGATGCCAGTGAGATTGTTTCACAAAATTCACGACCTAGTCATAAAAAAATTGGAAGTAAGTAATGGCCTGAAGATGAGGACTTCAAATTAATGATAGTTCCACAAATTGTGACCTGGTCACTTTCAAAGATAATCAAAATTTTTGCTTTTTTCATGGAACATTAACTCTGCAGCAAGGGAATATTGCAGTTCACAACATCAGTTACGATGGTTGTACGCATATTTCCAATGTACCTGGGCAGAGTAACATGTTTGAGGGAAGAAACTGTGACACCATCAGCAAAAGAAAACGCTGAGGATGACACTTCTCTTATGGCTTCACATTCATAATCAATGAGCTCACTTATATAGCAATTGATCAATTCAACTGCACATACAGCTGTAGAACATCATGTGACCTTAGACTCTTCTACTCACGTCTGTAATTTATCTCTAATAGCGACATCATCCACATAGCCCATAAATACCAACAGATGCACTGTTTCAGAATTTTCTTCTTGACTTCCGTTGTTTTCGTATGCATCTGGACAGTCATGTGCCCAATGAAATCTAGAATCACATACTAAACACCTTGATACCTTTCCGTCAGACCCAAGTGGGTTCTGCCTCCTGCCGGTGGATGAGTTGGGGAATTCTAGCAGATACGGCTGAATATCAGCCACCACCACGACCTCGATCACATACTGCACCACCCCGCAACACTGTACGTCCTTGTCGAGTACCTCTAACATAAAACGTTTCCTCACCCCCAACTTCATCACCCCAAAATACTGGTTCACTCTTCACCTCACTGGCAGACACCGATGCATAGTTCTGCCCGCCAGTTTCACCAGCGAAAATACGATTCAGGGCAGATTTCATGTTTTTGTATGTCACCTCAATTATCGTGGACATCACTAGTTGCTGCTCACTGTTTGAAAGTTTGCATGCAATCAAAAGCATAAAAGCCACCACAGAATATGGCAGTGCCATGTCCTGCTTCATAAATTTGAAATAACCATGCTCAAATTCTGCCACGAAATTACGAACGTTCATATCACCGGCACTTCTGAAGTTGTACAAGTCATGAAAAGCTGCAAACTGTCAATGTCCTTTGTCCACGAGAAATAAACTGTCTAGTCTGTTTAAATCAGCCGTGTCAAGTTCCGAAGACACCACCCTCGCTCTTCCTGACAATGAAAGGTGAATAGCTATGGCTTGCTTTTTTTTCAGTAAGTCTGTCAGTTCGCACCAAATGTCGATGTCCTTCTTCCAACTCTCATAGGCAGAATGATTTTCAAGTTTTGGAGGCCACTTAGTTGAACACGACACCATTATGTCGGAACTATGCTCTGCTACCAGTATTAGAAGGCAAACCGCACTCACTGGTCTCACGCCGCGAAGTAACCGGGCCCCGGCTGCACACCGCAAGACCCTTCCGGTGACGTCACCACTCGTGACGTAACAGGTGTGTGTGGGCGCACACACACACTAACAGCAATATGCACTAACAATACAGATACAAATTAATGCAATGATATCTTTAATGATAAATATGTGCCTTCTAAATTATTAGAGATAAACCTGGGAGGAGGGTAGAGTCCTGGATGACTGGAAGTTAGGTATAGTTATTCATCTGTACAAAGGAAAAGGGGAAAAAGCAGTGTGTGGTAGTCAGAGGGGCATTTGCCTTCTCAGTGTAATAGGAAAAGTATATGGTAGGATACTTATTGACAGAGTTAGGGAAATAACAGAGGAATTAGTTGGAGAAGAACAGGGAGGTTTTAGGAAGGGAAGAGGTTGTGTAGACCAGATATTCATTGTTAGATCCTTAGTGGAAAAGTTTCTAGAGAAGGGAAAGAAGTTGTATGCAGCCTTCATGGATCTGGAGAAAGCATATGACAGGGTGGATAGACAAGGATTGTGGAAAGTAATAAGAATTTATGGAGTGGATGGGAAGTTGTTGAAGGCAGTGAAGAGTATGTATGAGGGTGCTGAAGCATGGGGGACAGACAGTAATAGAATGGATGTGGAAGGTGTGCAGATTGGCCTGAGAGGAAGGTAGAGTCCTGGAGGATTGGAAGTCAGGTATAATTAATCCCCTGTACAAAGAAAAAGGGAAAAGGAAGTGTGTGGTAGTCATAGGGGCATTTGCCTTCTTAGTGTAATAGGAAAAGTGTATTGTAGGATACGTATTGACAAAGTAGGGAAATAACAGTGAAATTAGTTGGAGAAGAACAGGGAGGTTTTATGAAGGGAAGAGTTTGTGTAGATCAGATATGCATTCTTTATCTAGTGGAAAAGTTTCTAGAGAAGGGTAAGAAATTGCATACGGTCTTCATGGATTTGGAGAAAGCATATGACAGGGTGGATAGATAAGGGTTGTGAAAAGTATTAAGAATATATGGAGTAGATGGGAAGTTGTTGAAGGCCGTGAAGAGTATGTATGAGGGTGCTAAGGCTGCAGTGCATGTGGATGATGAACTGAGTGAATTTTTCTGTTTGAAGGTTGGACTGAAACAAGGATGTGTAATGTCTCCATGGCTGATCAATCTGTATATGGATGGGGTTTTAAAAGAGATACAAGGTAGGGCAGTGGATACTGAAGCAGCCCTAGTGAGAGAGGGCAGTGTTTGGAAACTCCCTGTGCTGTTATTTGCAGATGATACTGTGTTGTTGAGCGAAGACAAAGGGGAGCTGCAAGGCTAGGTAGATGAATTTGGAAGAGTGTGTAAGAAACGGAATCTAAAGGTGAATGTAGGGAAGAGTAAAGTGATGGTCTTCGAAAGAAGTGAATGTACAGTGAGACTGGATGGGAAGGATATGGAGAATGTGAGTGCATTTAAGTACTTGGATAGTGTGATGAGTAAGGATGGAAGTTTAGAGGGAGAAGTGCTTGAAAGGGTGCAGCAGGGAAGGAAGGTTGCTGGTTCCTTGAAAGCAGTGATATGAAACAGGGAGGTGAGCACGGAAGCGAAAAAGTTGTTACATGACAGTATTGTGATACCAACTCAAACATATGGAAGTGAAGCTTGGACCCTGTTGGAAGGACAGAAGTCAAAAGTGAAAGCAGTGAAAATGAGTTATTTGAGAGAAGCATGTGGAGTCACATGGAGAGACAAGACTAACAAATGAGGAAGTGAAGAAGCGTTGTGGTGTGGTTGTGGACGTGATAGGAAGCATTAGGAGAAACATGTTAAGGTGGTTTGGGCATGTGGAGAGGATGGAGAGTGAAAGACTGACGATGAAAGTGTATGTGAGTGAGGTGGAGGGGGCGAGAGGGAGGGGGAGGTCGAGGATGAGATGGAGGGATGGAGTGGAGAGGTACATGAGAGAGGGGGGTGTGAGTTGGGAGTGGGGTAGTGAAATGGTGGGGGACAGAGCAACATGGAGGTGATTTGTTTGTGGCCACCCCATGCGGGACTGGGGCGTCTGGTAATAGATAGATACATGTAGACAGAAACCTGAATGACATTGATAATAAAATTAAGTAAAGTCTCAACTGGACGGATTTGGACAACAGTCAGCGACTTATTTAAATTCATGACATTTGATTTCGCTTACATTGCACGTGGTTATATTATAGCAATATAGTTAACTATTATTTTCTCATGGGGTTGCTTCTTTCTTACTTTCCTTTTTTCCACCATTAACAAAAATTCAGTTCATTCTACGGTGCCGTAATCCATTACTTTCCTGGCTCCTCTTTGTCGAGGGGGAAGAGATACGTCATATTCAAGGAGAGGGTGCATGATGGCCAGGGATAGGGTGGCTGTCTGTTTCTTATGATACTTATGAAAATGTTCAGGAAAATCAAACACCAAACTTATTAATGTAAGAAAATTAATTTTACTGAATCTGACTATGAATACACACAAATTCAGATTTTTAAAGCTACTGTTACCTATGAAAGTAATGAAAATGTGTATGTACCCTATATATACTGAGAATAAAATATATTGTCCCCAGTGAGGTGTGTGTGTGTGTGTGCTTACAAAAATCAGAAGATAAGCTAAGTGTATCTAGGGTAAGGTTGTACAGTAGCAGATGAGGTAATGGTGTAGATTGTAGACTGTGACACTGTGTAGTAGTGACGGGAAAATCATTTGAGACTTCACAGGACCTCGGAACCACCTTCCTAAGTTGCTATGAACGTCTGAATTCCCGCCACAGTCACTGACTGTGTCTGTATGCGGGCAGTCGAGACTTTACTTAATTTTGTTATGATTGTCGTTCAGGTTTATCTCTAATAATTTAGAAGGCACACATTTATCATTAAAGATATCATTGCTTTAATTTGTATCTATATAATCTGGTATCTTACAAATAAACGAGGGCATGGGTTGGAATACAAAGTCAGTTTGGTGTACGTTCAAACACGACGTGAATTGACCAATCACAGCCCTAGAGCATTGCACAGTGTTACCAAATCCAACTGTCCTCAGCTGACAAAATCGGTGTGTCAGACTCCGTGAAACTGACTGTAGGGGTAAAATCCCATTTGCCTCTTAACCTTTTTCAAATGGCACTATAAATAATTAACTGCATAACACAGTATAATTTTAATAAGGTTTAGACTCGATAAAGGCCATGTGTAACACACACAGGAAGATATTTTCAAACATGAAGTGTCATGGCCTCCATCCTGCTTCACCCCATCAGTTCCTCTTAGCTCGTGGCAATATCCATTTTGCCTTTCAGCTTTTCTAAAATGCCACTAAAAATAACGTCACATAACACAATATAATTTTAGCAAGGTTTAGATTCGACAAAGGCCATATGTAACACCCAAAAGAAGATACTTTCATTCACAAAAGGCATCATGGTCACCATCCTGCTTCACCCCCACCACTTCCTTCTAACTCGAGGCAATATCACATTTGCCGCATAACTTTTCTCAAATGCCACAATAAATAATTTACTGCATAACACAGTAAAATTTAAGCAAGACTAGGGCACAATAAATCTCATAATAAAAAAAAATATTTTCTTGCGTAACCATTCCAACTCACTTGGCTCACCCTACTCTAAGCCCCGACCTTGCCGCATGTTTACCATCATTCAGCACCTGGTTAAGGATCCTTCAGAGCAAATCCTTTAAAAACATTACCCATTATCTTCAGAGTCATTGTCAAGGAACAGTGAATTATCCTCCTGATTGTCTTCACTGTCAGGAGATGAATTATGGACGAGAATAGGTGCAGCTTGTACCTTGCATGCTGTGTGGTGTGCTTAATTCTAAGCATTTTTCAAATACTGTACTGTACACTTTATACACCTTATTTTTTATGATCTTACAAACTAAAGATGTTCACTTTGTCTATACATCACTTGTCACCCTCGAGCAGTATATCAGGGACTTCAGGGGAAATAATGTCAGGGGAAATGACGTGAGTTGACTGAGGAAGAGCACGGGGGAACAACAGTGACGCCGCCTGGCTGCAACCGACCCAACGCATGAACACACAAACCGCTCGCCATGTGATTAATGTTTGGTGTCTAGAATATATATTAATATTAATATTAATGCAAACCTCTTTTCTAATTTTCTAGCATTTACAAAGCACTTTATTGGTATAACTTATTTTAAACACTTCAAATACTGTACTGTACACTTTATGCAATAAATTATTTACGATCTTACAAACGAAGGTGGTGGCGACCATCATCCACTCACTTAATGTAGTGCTGTCTACTTCTTCCTTAGCCTTTATCATTCTTTTTCTGTGCCTGCCCTCCTCTCTTCCTATTTCTCACATCTTTCCTGTTACTTCCTTTCCTTTACAGGGGGCTTTACATTGAGTGACAAGCCAAATGGTTTCCTGTAAACCAAGAAACTATTTACAATGCTGGGTGGTAACCATGTAACCAAACCATACGTGTCAACAAGTGGGTTGGTGGAGGGTTAGTGCCCCTCCCTGTAAAACAAATAACTCAAAGTCAAATGGCCACCCCTTAAGGGATTATGGCATCTGGCAATAGATAGATAGACACAAACAAAAGATGTTCACTTTGAACATTTCACTTAACACTCGTCACCCTCAAGCAGTATATCAGAGACCAGCAGGGAAATGATGTGGGTCAGTCTGAGGCCAGAGCATGGGGAAACAATAGTGACGCTGCCAGCTCACCACCAACTGACACACAAACCGCGCGGACAATATGGCCACCCCGGCCTGAGGTTACGCAGTCCAGACCCCCTTCTAGCTTTTTTGGAGTTTTCCTGAAAAATAAGAAAAAATTCCGGTAGGCTCCTTGACTCCGAAAAAGGCAAATTCCGGTCTAGAGGTCATACTGTATGGATGTGTGACTATGGTATGGCATGATAATGAAAAGTCATGAGTAAGGGCAGTGGAAATGGGACTACTGAGGAATGTATATGGAGAACAGAGGGTGGACAGGATATGAAATAATGTGATTTGTAAAAGATGGGAAGTGAGGAAGTTGGTGGACACCAGAATCGATGAGAGTGTACTGAGATCATAGGGTCATGTGGAGAGAATAGATAACAATAGAGTGATGAAAAAGGTATATCTGAGTAAATCTGAAGGAGGAAGGAGGCGAGGTAGGCCAAGGAGAAGGTGGAGAGATATGGTGGATGAGTGTGTAAGGAAGAGAGGTTTGGAAGTCGGTGAGGCTAGGGAACTGACAAGAAATCGAGCTGGCTGGATGAATGTTGTGAAGAGAAGTGCATGATCAGGGATTTGGCACCCCTTTTTTAATGTGTCAGTGTCCGGATTGACTCTATCGGATACGTTCATGTGAAGTTACAGAACGTGGTAAATGTTTTTGGCGTATCCGATAAAGCCAGGATTTCAGGGGCTTGAATGATAAGTGAATGGAAGCGTGGCCCATTGGACTGGGCGAATTTAGGCTGTCTGGACATTGCTACTCCTCACCCTGCCCTAGGGTGGGAAAGGAGGTCTGGATGATGATGACGATTTTTATTAAGTAAAATCTTCTTCCTGAAGCATCTTGATAATAGTCACCACTCAGAGCCCACAAAACCACTTATTCTTCACTCTTTCCAGGGGAATCATCTATTTTCTGCCGTAGAACAAGTGAAACTGTTCCATCTGGCAGCTTTTTGAGGAAGTTCCAAGCTTCTATGCGTGCCATGCCAGTGACATCTACAGTATTTACACTCACAAGTTCATCTCCCACCTTTAGCACACCACCTTTATCAGCAGCTCCACCTGTAATGAAAAGCACAGTACCAGTATATGTATCTGGCATTTCTATGTTTCATTTACATGAAAAATTTGAAAATACACTGATCCCTTGGTTATCAAGCATAACTAATACCGAACATGGCACATAATGCTGGAACTGTATGATAATGAATACACAGAACCTATAGGATTTATTCTAACAAGTACCAGACACCCCTTTTATGACCATTTAGACCCACTAAATACATACAAACATACTGTTACTGTAATATAAGGTGGTGAATGGTATGCAGGAAAACTACTGTCCCTTCGGTACAAACTGTGAAGTCTATGCCCAGAGTTGGGTGTGCACACACACACACACACACACACACACACACACACACACACACACACACACACACACACACACACACAC
>JAGKTI010000197.1:0-11491 GCA_018397915.1 Birgus latro | reverse complement strand
GCTGAATCAGCAGTAAAAAGGAGACCAGCCTATTGTGATTATGTGAATGAGTGCGTGAGTGGTGGTCCCGTCGGATATTAGTTAAAAAAACAGCAGGTTTCGATTATAAAGAGAACAAGATACAGTGGAAATAGAAAAGTTTCCATATGGTTGCATCATGGTAGAGAGCAACGGAGCTTTGTTCATGACTGGTGGTGAAGGGGAATTCGTGGGCTTCCGAAAATGATGTGGGAAATGGAAGTACTAAACTGAACCAAACAATAGTAGCAGGAGTAGAGAAAACAGCAGAAAGGAATGTCCAGGAATGAAAAACGGTATGGGTAGTAATTAGTGTTGAAGGAGCGGACCTTAGAACAGGAGAGAGAGAGAGAAAAGTCTCACAGAACAAACTGGGAAAAATTTGCACACGCAGTGCGGAACAAGAAAGAGAAGTCACAGCATTAAAAGTGAGTACTGAATCTGCCTCAAATGAAATAAAACTGCTCAAGAGGGAGAATAAGAGGTTTGAAGAAGAAGGGGACAGAATGAAAAGTAAACTAGATGAGTATGAATCAAAATCAAGGATGCAAGATGAACATATTAAGGAAATTAGGGAGCAACATAAGGGGTGGAAGAAAATTCAGGAGGAAGGGAATGTAAATTTGAAAGAGATTATAGAACAACAAAGCAAGGAAAAGGTGGAGAAGGAAGTGGTTAGGGTACTGAGAAGTAGAGAATCTTAGGTCAGGGATGTAGCAGATAAAAAAAAATATGTAATAATTTTGCGGAGTAAAAGAAAAAAGTATGACAATAAGATCAGAAAGAGAAAAAGAAGAATTGAGTAAAGTTAGAGAGATAATATCAGTTGTTATGGAGGGTAACAATGAAGCTTAAAAAGAGACTGAAGAAGTGTTTAGGTTGGGAAAGTACGAGGAAGGAGGGGCGAGGCCATTGAAGGTAAAGTTTAAGTCCCAGGTAATGGTAAATAAAATCATCAACAGAACATGGAAATTATCAGACAAAGAGGGGTTAAAAAATGTTTGGATAAGGAGAGATGTAAAATGAGAAGAAAGAGCTAAAATAAAGGAGTTAGTAAAGGAAGCAATAGCAAAAAACGATAGGAGAATGGAGGAAGAGAAGACTGTGTTTTATTGGAGAGTTGTGGATCAGAAATTGAGGAAGTGGTACTGACGGAGAGAAGGAGAGAAGAGGGTATAAGTAATAATGAAAAAAGTTTGAAACTGGCATACTGTATACAGATCTATCTATCTATCTATTGCCAGACGCCATAATCCTGTACGGGGTGGCCATTTGACTTTTGAGTTATTTGTTTTACGGGGAGGGGCACTAACCCTCCACCAACCCACTTGTTGACACGTAGGGAGCATGTATAGTTTGGTTATATGGTTACCACCCAGCATTGTAAATGGTTTCTTGGCTTACAGGAAACCATTTGGCTTGTCACTCAATGTATATAGATGGTTTAATATCGGAAAGGTTAGAAATCAACGATTTCTTGAGAGTACATGAACCTGATGTTATGTGCTTTGTAGAGACCAGGTTAAGTGAGGATAGTGATATCCATATGGGAGACGGTAAATACAAACTGTGGAGAAGAGACAGAAAAGAAAAAACGGGAGGAGGAGTGTTGACAGCAGTGAAGAACAACGTAAGTGTAGATACTGTGGAAATGGGAGAGGGTAGTACTGAAGTGATAAAAATGAAATTAGAAACTGGAGAGAATGGTAAGAGAGATATGGCAGTGGTATATGTTCCCCTTAAGACAAGAGCATTGAATGATGATGATTACCAGGAGATGTTGTCAGACATGGTTAGTTATCTACAAAAAGTGATTGAGAAAACAACAATATAATTCTGAAGGGTGATTTTAATTGTAAAGAGGTGAACTGGGAGGAATGGGACTCAGGAAGCAGCAAAGATTTGTGGGGTACTATATTGTTAAACACAGTAATGAAACAACAATATAATTCTAAAGGGTGATTTTAATTGTAAAGAGGTGAACTGGGAGGAATGGGACTCAGGAGGCAGCAAAGATTCGTGGGGTACTATATTGTTAAACACAGTAATGAATAATGTAACGATGCAGTGGGTCAAAGAAGAGATACGATTCCGAGGTGATGACACACCAGCAGGATTAGATTTACTGCTAACCAAAGAATATGACATAACTGTGTCCTATAGGAAAAAGTGATCATGTGGTCACTGAGTTCCAGATGATAACAGGGAATGTGGTGCCAAGAGACGAGCTTTATAGGCAAGAAAGATACAACTTTGTGAAAACAAACTTTACGGAACTGAGAAAATTTTCCGATAATATGGATTGGAGAAAATTCAGAGAAACAAGAGACATTCAGAGGAAGTGGGATATCTTTCTAGACCTCTATAATTCAGGAGTGGAAAAATATGTTCCAAGAGTAAGTGGGAAAGAAAACAGGAAAAAGGAGTGGTTTAACAGAAGGTGTATGACAGCGAAAAAAGAGAGGGGACATGGCATGGAACAAATGGAGAAAGAGCGGTAGTAATGGAACAAAGGAAGAATATAAAAGAACTAGAAATTAATATACAAGAATACATAGAGAGGAAGAAAGGAACTTTGAAAAAGGTATAATTGACAAATGTAATAATGAACCCAAATTGTTTTATAGATCTGTTGATGGCAAACTGAAACAAAAACAAGGATCACCAAACTGGAAGTAAAAGAAGTGGTCTATAAAGATGCGGCAATGCAAGCTGAAATAATGAACAAATGTTTCCAATTGGTTTTTACTAATGAAAGGGAGTTTGTGGAGGGGGACGGAGTGACTAGAAATGTAGTGATAAAAGATATAAAAGTGGAAGTGCAGGAAGTGTATAAATTACTGGAAACTCAAGATGTAAGGAAAGCCCCAGGACCGGATGGAATTTCTAACTGGGTACTGAAGGAATGCTGAGAACAACTGGTGGATAAGATCAACTGTGCGTTCTCTGGAAGAGGGGAAAGTGCCTCGGGAATGGAAGAGAGCAAATGTGGTACCAATTTATATGGGAGGAAACAAGGAAGAACCCCTGAATTATATAGACCAGTGTCCCTAACCAGCATGGTTGCAAAATCGTGCAAGAGGATCATGAAAGACAGATGGATAAAATATCTGGAAGAGATTAATATTTTGACTGAAAGTCAGTTTAGATTCAGAAGTGGAAGGTCATGTGTTTCCAACTTGTTGAGCTTTTACTCAAGAGCGATTGACGAGCTACAGGAGAGAGACGGTTGGGAGGATTGTGTGTATTTAGATTTGGATAAGGCCTGTGACAAGGTACCCAGCAAGAGACTAATGTGGAAATTAGAGCATATAGGAGGACTGAAGGGAAACCTGGAATGGATGTGAGACTTTTTGAGAGATAGACAAATGAGGACAGTAATAAAGGACAAGATGTCTGGATGGAGAGAAGTTACAAGTGGTGTCCTGCAGGGCTCGGTGTTGGCGCCAGTAATGTTCCTGATTTACGTAAATGATATGGTAGATGGAGTGAACAGTTATGCAAGTCTGTTTGCTGATGATGCAAAGATCCTGACGAAGGTAGAGGTTGAGGAAGACTGTAAAATGCTGCAGGGGGATCTGGACAGGATACATGACTGGAGCTGGATGTGGGAAATGAAATTCAACACAAAAAATGTAAAATACTGTACTGGAAATGGGTAAAAGTACCAAGAGGTCATCACTGAATTATTTGATGGGTAATGAACCAATTACAAAAGTGAGAGAAGAGAAAGATTTGGGAGTGCTGGACCAGGATAGTTTGTCACACACATTAACAAGATAGTTAGAGAGACATATAAACTCTTGACCAACATAAGAGTAGCATTTCATTACATGAATGGAGAAATGATGGAAAAATTGATAGTGGCCATGAACTGCCCCAGGTTAGAATATGCAGCAGTAGTGTGGTCCCCACACGAAAATAAATAAATAAATAAATAAGATTGAGAGAATACAAAGAACGGCAACCAAGATGGTCCCCAGTCTGGCAGATCTGTCGTACAGTGAGAGGCTGGAAAGGCTGGATTTGCCTTCCTTAGAGGAAAGAAGAGAGAGGGGTGACATGATTGCAGTGTTCAGGACCATGATAGGAGTAGATATAACTGATAAAGAAGATCTGTTTGTGTGGGATAAGAGTAACGGTAATTATTAAATTTATTATTATTATCATTACTGAAGGGAGAACACAAATAACACCACCATGAATCATCTCCAGACAGGTGCACCTTATTTCAATACTTTGCATTTCTCTTCCACTATTATTTTCTTATCCAAATAACAAGAGGACACAGACTGAAACTGAAGAAGCCAAGCTGCCTGAAGGATATCAAGAAATATAGTTTTCCTTATAGATGCATAGAACTGTGGAATAGACTGGACAAAGAGATTGTCCAGTCTAAAAACTTAAACGAGTTTAAAGCAAAACCTGACTTACTGAGAAAAAGAGACAGGACCCCACGAGCGTACCTCATTTCCTGTAGATCATAATTAGGTAAATACTATCTATCTATCTATCTATTGCCAGACGCCTCAATCCCGAACGGGGTGGCCACAAACAAATCGCCTCCATGTCACTCTGTCCCCTGCCATTTCACTACCACGCTTCCAACTCACACCCCCCTCTCTCATATACCTCTCCACTCCATCCCTCCATCTCATCCTCGGCCTCCCCCTCCCTCTCGCCCCCTCCACCTCACTCACATACACTCTCCTCGTCAATCTTTCACTCTCCATCCTCTCCACATGCCCAAACCACCTTAACGTGTTTCTCCTAACGCTTCCCATCACGTCCTCAAGCACACCACAACGCTCCTTCACTTCCTCATTTGTTAGTCTGTCTCTCCATGTGACTCCACATGCTCCTCTCAAATAACTCATTTCCACTGCTCTCACTCTTGACTTCTGTCCTTCCAACAGGGTCCAAGCTTCACTTCCATATGTCAGAGTTGGTATCACAATACTGTCATGTAACAACTTTTTCACTTCCATGCTCACCTCCCTGTTTCTTATCACTGCTTTCAACGAACCAGCAACCTTCCTTCCCTGCTGTACCCTTTCGAGCACTTCACCCTCCAGACTACCATCCTTACTCATCACACTGCCCAAGTACTTAAATTCACTCACATTCTCCATTTCCTTCCCATCCAATCTCACTGTACACTCACTGGCTTCACTTCTCTCGAAGACCATCACTTTACTCTTCCCCACATTCACCTTTAGATTCTGTTTCTTACACACTCTCCCAAACTCATCTACCAAGCCTTGCAGCTCCCCTTCGTCTTCACTCAACAACACAGTATCATCTGCAAACAACAGTACAGGTAGTTTCCAAACACTGCCCTCTCTCACTAGGGCCGCTCCAACATCCACTGCCCGACCTTGTATCTCTTTTATAACCCCATCCATATACAGATTGAACAACCATGGAGACATGACACATCCTTGTTTCAATCCAACCTTCAAATGGAAAGATTCACTCAGTTTGCCATCCACACGCACTGCAGCCTTAGCACCCTCATACATACTCTTCACTGCCTTCAACAACTTCCCATCGACTCCATATATTCTTAATACCTTCCACAAACCTTGTCTATCCACCCTGTCATATGCTGTTGTTTTAAAGTGATAATTTAAATTGGTTCATAAGAACATAAGAAGAGAGGATAACTGCAGTAGGCCGGTTGGCCCGTGCTAGGCAGCTCCTAGAAGAGTAACTGAACTACTAGGATGAGATAAGGACAGCAAAGAAGAAGGCTCCCCCCCCGCCCTCCAAACCCTCCAGCCGAAGCCGGCAGGAAAAAGTCAGAAAGAACACCACGCAGCATAGAAAAACTGGCGTGGACATTTTATAGGAAAGTGTGAAAGGAGAACAGAGACTATCATAGTGTAACCTGAAAAGGAAAAAGTATGAATTAGTATTGGTTATAAGATTTTTTTTTCTTTTTCTATACCCACCCTTTATTTGTCATATGCTTATCTAGCCTATGCTTGAAACTCACAATGGAAGGGGCAGCAACTACTTTACTAGGAAGCTTATTCCATTCTTCTACTACTCTATTACCAAACCAATTTCTACCTATTTCCTTATTAAAACGGAATTTTTCTAGTTTGAAACTATTACTTCTAGTTCTATCCTGTATGCTCACTTTAAGTACCTTGCTAATATCTCCCTTGTTTATACCCTTCATCCACTTAAACACCTCAATTAAGTCTCCCCTTACTCTACGTCTCTCTAATGAGTGCAGATTTAGTCTTTTCAGTCTGTCTTCGTATGACAGGTTTCGAACATCATGTATCATTTTTGTCATTCTTCTCTGTACACTTTCTAACGAGTTAATATCCATTCTATAGTAAGGACACCAGAATTGTACTGCGTAGTCTAAATGTGGCCTTACTAATGCTAGATATAGTTGTAGTATTACTTTTGATGACCTATTGCTCACGCTTCTCGAAATAAATCCTAGGACCCTATTTGCTTTATTTCTCGCATTAATAGACTGTTGCCTTGGTTTGAGGTCGTTACTAACCATGACTTCTAGATCTCTCTCGCATTCCGATTTACTAATTTCTTTGTTATCTAAGCTGTATTTAGTATCTCCAATGGTCTTGCCTACGTTAAGTACTTTACATTTTTCAACGTTAAATTCCATTTGCCAAGTTTTAGACCATCTGGATAGTATATCGAGGTCATTTTGTAAGTTATGGCAATCGTCAGTCGAGTTAATGATACGCCCTATTTTTGTATCGTCAGCAAATTTGCTGATACTGCTAGCGATTCCTAAGTCTAGATCATTTATATATATAATAAATAATAAGGGACCGAGTACTGAACCCTGTGGTACACCGCTAGTTACTAATCCCCAATCCGACTTAGTTCCATTTATTAATACTCTCTGCTTTCGTCCTTTCAGCCAGGATTCTATCCATTTTAAGATATTCCCGTCTATACCGTGTGCTCGAACCTTCCGAACTAACCTCTCGTGTGGAACCCTATCAAACGCTTTACTGAAATCCAGATAAATAATATCGTAAGCTTTATCGCTATCTACTGCCTCATAGACCTCCGAGAAGAATGACAACAAGTTTGTGAGGCAGGATCGTCCTTGCCTGAATCCGTGCTGACTTTCATTTATAAGATTAAATCTTTCTAAGTGTTCTCTAATCTTATTGGCCAAAATTGACTCTTAACGTTTTTCCTACTATTGACGTTAGACTTATCGGACGATAATTCGACGCAGCTGCTTTATCACCCTTTTTAAAAATGGGCACTACGTTTGCGGTCTTCCACGCCTCGGGAACTTCTCCTGAAATTAAAGTGTCATTAAATAACGTTAAAAGTGGCTGACATAATTCTTCTTTGGTTTCTTTTATAACTTTTGCATATATATCGTCCGGACCTGGCGATTTTTGAGTTTTTAGCTTATTAATTTCTTTCAATACGTCCTCCTTACTAATGTTTATTTCACTAAGAATATTTTCCGTATTATCGTCGTATACATTCGCTGCTTCAGGGATCAGGTCTAGATTTTCCTTGGTGAATACTGATATGAAATAATTATTTAGGATGGAGCACATTTCTTTATCTTCACTGGTAATGTCACCTGATTCTGTTCTGAGTGGTCCTATCCTATCTTTATTTTTCGTCCGGTACATTTGGTAAAAACCCTTGGGGTTTTCTTTCGATTCACTAGCAATCTTAATTTCATAATTTCTCTTTGCCTTCCGTATCTCCCTCTTTACTTCTCTATTTAAAATCGCGTACCGGTTACGTGAGTGTTCCTCTCCGCGTTTTATTTTTCTATATATTCCTTTCCTTTGGCCTATGAGGGATTTTAATCTGTTGTTTAACCATCTCGGTTCCGAATTATTCGCTCTAAACGGTTTTGAAGGAATATATCTATCTTGGCCTCCGTGTATTATATTCACTAACTCGTTGTATTTCTCGCTGGCCGAACGAGAGTTAATCTGCTCATCTCTCACCTGACCCCCCTCCCCCGGGACAGCACACATTCCCACCCGTTTCCTGTCCTATGACCTGGGGTTCTCCATTGACCTGGCACTCCCTAAAATAGCTATTCTCCCTATGGAATATCGTTCTAAAATAAGCTTTTAATCCATCGAAATCTCCTAGACGAAAATTAGGAATGGTGGATGTATTTTCGGTGGAACAGACGTCCCAATTAAATTTGAACTTAATTTTTTCATGATCGCTATTACCAAGTCGTCCACCAACCTCTATATCACTAACGACATTTTCTTTATTAGCTAAAACCAAATCTAGTATATTTTTACCTCTGGTGGGTTCCCTGATGTACTGATAAAGGAAATTATCCTGTACTACCTCTAGAAATTCCTCTGACTGCATCCCCTGTCTGATTTTGCCAATCTATCCTTGGCAGATTAAGATCCCCTACAATTATTACTAATCTGGACTGTGACGCTTTCCTGATTTCCTCCCAAAAATATTTACTTTCTGCTCTACTTAATTTTGGAGATCTGTAAATGGCTCCTAAGACTAATTTCTCCCTGTTGTTACTGATTTCAACCCAGACACTTTCAGTGTCCCTATTTACTTTAATGTCTGCTTTATTGTAACAATTTAATGAATCCTTTACATAAAGAGCTACCCCGCCCCCCTTTTTTCCCAGACGGTTTGACACAAAGATATTATAGCCTTTTATTTGATATTCTGCTAAAAATTCTCGAGTGTCTGTATTCATCCAAGTTTCACTAATAATGGCAATGTCTATTTTCTCTGTACAAATTAAAGCTCTTAGTTCATCCATTTTATTACGTAAACTCCTGCTGTTTGTGTAGTACACTTTCAGATTATTACCTCTACATTGGGACTGACTTTTTTTGATTTTGTTAATAACCGGGAAACTCTTTACTTTACTAATACAATAATTTTTTGTACTATCACTCCTTGCCATTTTATCATCGCTTGTTCCGTCTTCTATCATCGTCTGCTCTTGTTGAGGTGCCTGAGTGGATGTTTCTACACCTTTGCATGTCTTGATGCATCTATCCAAACCTGATGATAATGATTTCTGAGTGTAGTTGCTGCAACTTCCTGTACAACTAATTTTCAGTCTCGAAAAAACCTCTCTAATGCCCTATCTATCATTCCAGCTAAAACAGTAACTCCTTGCCTACTCAGATGAGTCCCATCCCAACAATACATGGCACTCCGTCCATAAAACCGGTCCCAGCTGTCAATGAAAGGTATTGCATTATCTTTGCAATATCTTTCAAGGCGGCAGTTAAAACCTATCGCCCTACTCAACCATTCCCTCCCTACCCGCTTCCTAGGCAGAACACCGAGTACTACAGGGGTCCCTCCCCTATCCCTAACCTTCTCTAACATCTCCTTGTACTGCTGCCATAGTACCTCACTCTTACGCCTACCAGTGTCATTGCCTGCTACACTGAGGCACACAGTGGGTTTGTCTCCACAGTCCTTGACGATATTTGAAATTTTCTCCACAACATTACCCACCCTGGCCCCCGGAAGACACACATGTTTAGAGAGTCTGGTATACATGGCTCTGTTTACATACCTTACCTGTGAGTCTCCAACAACAGCAACAATTTTCTTACCTTTTTTGTTTACAATATACTTACCTGTATGGGAAGTTCTCTCACCGTCCTTCACCTCTTCTTTCCTCTCTGCCTTCCCTTCACATTCGTCCCGTAGTGCTTCGAATGCGTTTGTCGTCTTAATTTCTTGCTTCTTGAGGGTGAACTTCGTTGCACCCTTGTGAACAAGTGTCCAATTTTCAGCCTTCTTCTCTCTCTCCTCCAACATCTCCTCCAACAATTCCCTCATTTGTGACTTCTCCTGCCGGAGAATCTGTACCTCCCGCTTCAATTCGAGAAGTTCTTCCTTCAATTCGAGGTAGTCTTTCTCGAAACCCGCAGCAACAACACCACTCTCCACAGAGGAAGCCATCACACACAAATTCACAAGGGGTATGGCACTAGCACAACACTGAGACTAACCGCACGAGAGCGACTGAGACGTCTGACCAGACTGACCTCACGAGAGCGACTGACATTGATGTTCTGCTGTATAGTATTTAAGGGTAAACTTAACTAAAAGAACAAGAAATTTAATGAGAAGTATTCACAAGAACAGAAATAGATGGTTAGGAATGGTTAATCGTGAGATTTTCACATTCACAGACAAAATACGTTGATAACAGTGCCGGCTCACAAAGTTAGGAGGAGTATAAGTCATGAGTAGCAGAATCGGTGAAAACATTGCTGATCCAGTCCCTCCAGTCTTTTTAGGGGTTATTATTCAGGTATTTGGCAAAGAAGTGAGTGTAAACTTGTTGGCCCAGAGTCAGTTTACATTTATTTCCATGGTAAATATGAACAACAGTGATGCAGGGATTCAAGCTGTTTTCTGATAGATGTACTTTGTCAAGGAAAATAATTTTAGTACTAGATGTATCTCAGGTGATTAACATTTGATTTTTGTTCAGAAAATATTGGAGAACAAACAAAGTACTGTGTACCTACCTTGCGATATTACAGAAAGCCGTGTAAACACCGTAGATAGCCTGTTTACTACCGACCCCTCTGACTGAACATGACATCATCACACCAAAACAGGCAGTTGTATACAATTTAAAACCATAAATAAAAATGGAAGCCTAACTGGAAGTGCTGAAAGCTAACTGGGAGGCTTTGTTCCCCAGAGCCCCCAATGATTATAACCTAGCAACCTAACAGAGTGCAAACTAAGATGTGCATTGTGTAAAACCTGCGCCAAGACAGTATCGTGCGTTAAAAGCGTTTGTTAATCATGGCACAATCATCACACTATGTGATGGCGAAGGTAGGTGCAGTCATAAAGCAAGTCTTTTTATACATCACACGGGAGACATCCATTAAAATGTGATACAGGTTAGTAAAATAGTGCTTTTCAATTAAATTACAGCACATGATACTCCATGAAATACAAGAAATGTGCAGTGTTACGTACAATAATGGACTTTCCTATTTACGAAAATTTTCAAAAACTAACATTTTGAAAAAGCACACTATCTATGCTGATCTGTAAAAAAACAGTAAAGGATACAGTACTGTCAACACTTAATTCCAAGACGAAATTTCCAAATACCACATCACTGCGTACGTAATTAGCATATCTGTTTATTGCTTTTTTTTTATTTGGAGAAGGCCTTTCACAGAGTCCCTAGATGGAAGATGACAACTGGGTGCAGAGGGTGAGAGATGTGAACACCGAGGGTAGGGTTATGAAAGGATGATGGAAAAGGACCTGGGACAAGGTCACAAGGTATGATTTCAGAGATTAGGGACTGAGTTGGGAGGCTGTTACAGCAGAGTAGGGAGCTGCTGGAGCCTTTATAAATAAAAGTAGATATAAAGTACACATATATACGGTGTATATACGAGTATATATCCTGTATATATATATATGTATATCCATATATTTATACAGT
>JAGKTI010000196.1:152732-165770 GCA_018397915.1 Birgus latro | reverse complement strand
ATATATATATATATACACACTGCCAGACGCCTTAAGCCCGTAAGGGGTGGCCACAAACTAATCGGCTCCATGTCGCTCTGTCTCCCGACATTTCACTGCCCTGCTCCCAGCTCACACCCCCCTCTCTCATACATCTCCACTCCATCCTTCCATCTCATCCTTGGTGCCCCCCTCCCTCTCTCCCCCTCCACCTCACTCACATACACTCTCCTCATCAGTCTCCACATGGCCAAACCACCTTAATGTGTTTCTCCTAACGCTTCCTACCACATCCATATCCACACCACAACGCTCCTGCACTTCCTCATTTGTCAGTCTGTCTTTCCATGTGACTCCACATGCTCCTCTCAAATAACTCATTTCCACTGCTCTCACTCTTGACTACTGTCCCTCCAACATGGTGCAAGCTTCACTTCCATATGTTAGAGTTGGAATCACAATACTGTCATGTAGCAGCTTTTTCACTTCCATGCTCACTTCCGTGTTTCTTATCACTGCTTTCAAGGAACCAGCAACCTATAATCCCAGCCGAAACAGTTTTTCCATCATGATTACGTCACGATGGACCGAAGACGATCACGAAAGCGTCATGATAGACCTACGCGCGTCACAATAATGTCATGACAGTGCTACGTTGGGTACAAAGTTCGTCGAATTCCACAATTTTTTTGTGCAAGCATAAACTTTTTGTGACGGTCCAAGAATGTGCTAGGACCGTCACGCTACGTCATGAAAGACCACGAGCAAGCATCACGATAGCGCTGCAAGCGCTATTATTACCGCTATTGTGATTTTCATGACTGTGTGACCGGGGCTTTACAGGGTAATGAGAGGGTTAAATGATAACACCAGTAAATAACAAAACCCGTAATAAGACGGCACTAAATGACGAACCACAAAAACCATAATCATGAGACTGCACTAAATGACAACAATAAACAACAAAAACCATAATTATAAGACTGCACTAAACGATACCAATAAACCACAAACCGTACCTATGAAACTGCACTATACACCAATAAAAGACAAACCATATTTATAAAACTGCAATAAACAACAAACAAAAACCTTAATTATAAGACTGCACTAAATGACAAAACACTGGAGTGACAGTCAGGTAAACACAAGAGTAAAATTACCGAGGCCCATATCCTTATTGGGTAAGAAGGCTCCCTAACACCTCTTCCATACTGCTTTATTCTTTGTTATCATTCATTCATTTTTGAAGGCTTGCATGCATCAACCTCGGTCACCTAATGGCAGCTCTCCATGCTGCTCGGTCTCAGGCAGCTTCCCTATTCAGTCCCTTACCTCTGAGGTCAATCTCATTCCAGGTCTTTCTTGGTCTACCTCTTGCAACCTTACCCCTAACATTAGCGTTTCTCATTTTCTGTACCTAATTATCATCCCCCATCCTCTTCACATGCCCAAACCAACTCAACCTACCTCTCCTCATCACCACCAATACACTCCAGTCCCATCCTACCCCTCAACTCTTCCATCATAAACCCAGCCCACCCCCAGGCCTTGGACTCAGGAACTCACTGCACATCCACCAAATCATTGTCATTTCTGTACAATACAGCCTGTGAATATCCTCTTCCTATACTGCCCAGGTCTCACTACCATACAGCACCATACAGCATTACACTCCAAACACATGCCACATACAAAGATCCCTTAGCATGTAGGAAGAGTCATCTCAATGTCAGATGAAACAGCTCCTTGAACTTCTTCCAACCACTCCTCACTCTAGCTACAGAGCTGCCCCAGCCCCATCTCCAGCACATATCTCCTAAATAACAACTCTTCCACACACAATCCTTTGGTATGTTACATATGCAGAATATGGCAATATTAATGAATTACATAGCACTGAGGACAGTAAGCAAAATAAATTACTGTACTTGGGAAAAAGGTTAGGGAGCATCCTTAACCACTTAACCGCGGGCCGTCACTTTCGTGACGCTCGGTAGCAATGGCTTGAGCCGCGGGCTGTCAGTTGGGTGCTTCTCTGTTGTTTTTAATTAGCCTGGGCTTTCAAGATAACAATATATTTAAAAAATTTGGGGAGATGCCTGAGTGATATTTATATTCACCTAGACACACATAATTTAGAATGTATTGTCAATATTTCCAAAGACTTATTTCATAGCACAGACATTAACAGCTGATTTCGAACCCTTTTATACCCAGATACGTACCTAAATCAGTTGAATGTCACCCTTGAAGGTGTAACGACGTCGCCATCGCGCCCCACCATTTCCGCTGCTTTGGCGGCCATTTTAAATTGCTGTGACCTTTACCCCAACAAAGCATCGTGTGGGAAGCGGTAAATGACTGTAGATATATATACGTGTAATAAAGTAATAGGAATGTACAGTGTGAGTGTGTATATGAATAAGAAATGACCGAATATGAGCTGCGAACTAGTGTGACTGGGATGCTCTCATTTTCAATTGGTTTCAGTGATTTTTTTGTAGGAGCATGGATACTTGTAAATAATTGAATAGTGTTTGTAGTGATAACATTAGACACTGGTATTCATATTACGGGGTGTATGAAAGTTTAAATTGGAGATTTCGTTACCCAACTTCAGAATTCTCCAGAAGTCCTACGGTAGTTGACGAGTGCTAAAAAAACATCCCAGGAGAAAGCAGAAGGTGTGAGCCAGATGCATATGTAATTATACTATTCTAGGACAAATAACTGATTTTTGAAGAATATTTTAAGAAAGTCGGTCGAAGCGTGAATTACCCCAGCGGGAAGTGCCAGGACCGCCTCCCACAACCCGGCGGTTTACGGGTTAACCGATTAATATAGGAAGTTGCGTCCATACCAATTACAGCATGGGCAAGTGAAACCTACCCCGTCAGGAGTGTAGGAACACAGGGCTATCCACAGTCCACGCATTAAACCACAACTGGGTGCACAGGGTGTGAACTGAATGTCAAGGGTTGGGGCTAGAGGCAGGGTGAAAAAGACCTGCGACAAGGTATAAGGGACTACACAGGGAGTCTGTCAGAGACTGAGCAGCATGAAGAACTGCCATTACGTGACCAAGGCTGACGTACGCAAGCATGTTAACAGCTTTTATAAATGGTACAACATATGGTTACACCCAAAACCAAAGAGGAATGCATTTTTTTTCTTTCTTTTTAAGTATTTGATGATGAAACTTATTTGGCCTTCTCATATGGATGGCATTCTGTAGTATGGGATGCAGGCTGATCAAAACACCACAGGCATATGATAAACTATAAAAATTAGGGTCCTGCCACTAATTTCCAGTTTAACCCCTTCAATAAATGTATACTCCAGTTTTATGCGGGGTATCGTATAACAGGGTAGATTTTAACATGTAATGGGATGCATTTTTGGGCCATGGGTCCCCCCCCAACCAAATCCAAAACCATTCAAATAAGTCCAAAAACAAGTTTAATGCCATTCTAAATGGCCTAACAGCTGTAAAAGATGCTAACCTAAGCCTAACACCTGTAAATAACTCACTAAAACCAACATATAAAATCTGATATTCGTCAAATATGTTTGGAAAAAATCCAGCTTAGTAAACTGTACCCCAAAATGACTATGTTCACCCTACCTATGGCTAAAACACTAACACTTTGAGATTCTGATGACTCTTTTAATCATTAAGAATTTTTTGTAAAATATTCACCATACATCGTGTTTATGCATCATAACAAAGAGACTTGAGTGACGTCACGGAGTGGTTACTCTATGCGTGGCAGGTACTACACAGCTGGTCTGACTCATGGCTTTGTTTCTTTATCACTTTGTTCCTGGTGGATATTCTTCTACAGCAAGGTATAAAATTTTTGGTTTTTGCCTAACCTCAACTCGTCACTTTGACTTTTTTATTTGTTTTCCTTTTTGGAACATACTGTGATAAAGTACAACTGAGTTGCTAAAGAAATCTGGGCCAAGTCTAGGTGAAAGAAATACAGATAGCTAAGTTATGGTGAAAATTATAGCCAAGTTACAGTGAAAGAACTACACACTAAGCCAAGTTAAGGTTAAAGGATTATAGAGAGACCTAAGTTAACGTGAAAGAACTCTAGACTTTCCTAAATCAAACTCATATGGAATCAGTAGGAATAAACTCAAGACATCACTGAAATGAGGCTAAACTGACCAATCACCAATCAAGGAGGCAAATTTCCAAGAATAACGAGCTAAACTGACTGATATGCAAAAAAGAATATGTGATGCAACATTCAATTTCTTACCAGAAATATAGTGAAGTCTTGCTGATGCCATAGACTGCCTTATATTCTCAATCTAGTCTTCACTGACTTTCGTTCCTGTCCGCTCCTCCTGAGGCTGTTCCATTCCTATTTGGTCATCACATTCTTTCTATTCCACTCTGTCTTCCACTCAAGGACTTGCTTCCACTCTGCATTCTTTTCAACCTTGTCTATTGATCCTGAAAGAAAACCTTGCATGTAAGTGGGAGGATTTATTTAATTAAAAAAACAAAAACAAAAATGAAAACACTAATCATTCAGTAAAATTAAATTCCATGGAAAGTCTAACTGAAAGCTTAAAATAAAAATATGAGGGGGAAATGTGGGGTGGAGGAAGAGCAACGAAATGACACGGGACAGGGCAACGGAGATTTGTTTGTGGCCATCCCCTACTGGATTGAGTAGTCTAGTGATGGATATAGAAAATATAAAACTCAATTTCTGCCATCAGGCCTCTATACATTTTATCAATTTCAAAATATAATAAAAATAAAACCATACTTTTTCTTACAGTCCAGCCTTTGTCAAGTCTGGCTGGCAATAAATTAATACTGTACAATAATGAACTATACCAGGTACCCAGTTTTGTAACAAGGCAAAATTCGCTTATACAACTGTGGAGACTAACTATTCTGCGTAACCTGTCTCCCACACAAGCCAACATTGAGCTAAGATGGCTGCCCAGTGTTTACATTTGCTGTGACTATCTCCCTCATTCCATTTCATATTTGCCAGGCCACTGCAACACCACTGCTCACCAAAAAATGACAGTCCGAGTCCAACAAAGAATGCAGCATGCAATGTTGAGTAACACATTGAAGCTTTTGACTTTGAATGTCTAGCAAGGATACATTAAGTGAAACAAATACTAAAATGACTTGAAATGTGTGCAAAAGATACTGTACTACCCCTAATGGAAAGCATGGTACTACTGAGAGCAGAGGGCAAGCTTAAAAAGGGCGCAGTGTGTGATTTTAGGCTAAGTGGCCCTTGACCCAACGTATCTACATTGAACCCGTTATATCAACCTTATCATAATCAAATATGAAAAGTATCATTAGTTTACGTAGTAACATTAGAAATGATTTGGTCACAATTATTTTTGGTAGTCTTTTGGCTCAAGATGGACACAATGAAAATTCCCTAAAAACTTTCAAACTATCCTTATATCGAGACATGCCACAATTATAAAGGCAAAAAGTGTTTGAAAATACCCTGTGTAACCATTGGTTTTCCACAATCTTGCCACATCTACACAAAGCAAGAGTAATGGAATCTATCTTGCCTGAAAAACATAGTAGTCCTGAACTTATTTTAAGCAAGACTAGTAATTTTACGTACCGTCCCTAACAATTTCTAGCTGTCTAGGCTTGATCTAATTGAAAACAATGCTAGTCCTAACCTTTGTATTTTAAGCATCAGTACAGTAATTCTATCTATCTATAGCCCGACACCCTACTCTCACAAAAGGCTGCCGCAGACAAAGGCCTCAAAGAAGCTCTTGTCGCCCACCATTTGACTGCCCTCCCCCCAACTTACTCCCCCCTCACTCATATACCTCAACTTCATCCCTCCACCTTATCCTTGGTCTCTCCCTCCCTCCACTTCACCTACATACACCCTTTCAGTCATTCTCCATTTTCCCCACATATCAGACTGTAACAATTTCTTGTTGCTGTCCTAACCTTGATATTTTATGCAAGATCAGTAATGGTAAGTGCTATCTAAATTTCTTGCAGCTACAGTCCTAACTTTTAAATTTTAAGCAAGATCAGTAATGCCCTGCTGTCTATTTTTTGCTGCGTGGCCACAATATTAAAACATTATGTCCATCTCATCTGCCCCTCTGAAGCACAAGAACCCACGGCAACACTACTGAAGGATTTAAAAGTACGAGACCTACGTAAACCCCAGGTAGCTATTTCCAGGCTTCAAAGACCTCTACCTAACTGAATACTGTACTGTGGGTTTTTCATGCTCTGACAAAACTGACTGTGGGTTTCATGTTCTTACAAAACTGATAGAGGAAATGGGCTTCCACTTTTATATTTTAACAACAGTGAAATGAAATGGGGCTCAATTCTGGCAAGTGATGGGAAATGGGACAAACTGCATATCATTCTGACAAAACTGAAATGAAATGGACCTGAATTTTTCATAATCTGCCAAAACCTGATTGCTAAATTTGGAAATCTCATCTAACTCTAGCAAAACGTTTTCGTTTTCGTTTTTGAAGGCTCCAACATGCTTGCATACGTCGGCCTTGGTCACCTAATGGCGGCTCTCCACGCTGCTCGATCCCTGGCAGCCTCCCTGTTCAGTCCCTTAACCCTTAAGTCACACTTAATGACCTCGTCCCATGTCTTTCTCGGTCTACCCCTCCCAACCCCTCCCCCAATATTAACACCTCTCACCCTCTGTACCCAATTATCATCCCCCATCCTCTCCACATGTCCAAACCACCTCAGCCTACCTCTCCTCATCACAACACCAATACACTCCAGTCCCATCCTACCTCTCAACTCTTCTATCGTAAACCCAGCCCCCCCAGGCCTTGCACGCAGGGACGCACTGCACATCCACCTAATCATTGTCATTTCTGTACGTTTAAACCTGCGAATATCCTCTTCCTTTACTGCCCAGGTCTCACTACCAAAGAGCATCACACTCCTAACACATGCTGCATACAAAGACCCCTTAGCACGTAAGGAGAGTCCTCTCAATGTCAGGAGAGGCAACAGCTCCCTGAACTTCTTCCAACCACTTCTCACCCTAGCAACCGAGCTAACTCCAGCCCCACCTCCGGCACATAACATGTCTCCCAAATAACGAAACTCCTCCACACACTCAAGAGACTCACCTGCAAGTTCAACCCTCTCACGCCTAAAAATCTCCACCTGCTTTCCCCGACACGCCGCACACGTGAAATCAGCATCATCTCGCAGTCTACCTCTAATACCACTACATCTCTTGTGCACCCACTTATCACAAACACTACACAAGATGGAATTGCTTCCCACACCCTTGTGGCAAACTGCACATGGCCACTCTCCCTCTTCTCTGATTGTACCACCACCAACCCTAGATATCATCACTTTTGTTTTATCTGCATTTACCCTTAAACCCTTGTACCCCATACCATCTCTCCACTTCTTAAATCTTTCCTCCGCCTCCTTTTCATTCTCCGCAATCAACACCAAATCATCAGCATACAACATCTCCCATGGGAGTCCAAAACTTGGATGGCAAATGAATGACAAATTACTCTCTACCAGACTTTTTACATACAAATTCTAGAAATTTCAATGTGCCTAAATTAGAGCATGTAAAATAATAAGCATTTCTCTTCCATAAACAATACTCAAAAACTTACAATTCTATAAACTAGCAGCTACTTTTACACTGGACTTTTTATTTCTATGATCATTTCAGCCAAAACCAGAAACTGATCCATTTCTTTTGGTATTTCAGACATTTGTAAGGCTTCTACATTTTTGTTAAATTATGAGATGGTGTGGAGAGCTAAATGAGAGAGTGAGATGTGGGCTGGGAGCAGGGCAGTGAAATGGTGGGGGACAGGGCAACATGGAGGCAATTTGTTTGTGGCCAACTCTTACGGGATTAAGGCGTCTGGCAATAAACAGATTTTCATTTTACTCTTGAAGGCTAGGTTTGGTCGTCTTGGTAAAATAACTTTACGACAAGAATGCCACTGAAGTGTCTACTGTCTAAAAAATTAAAAAGAAATGGATCGACATCTTGTAATTCTGTTTTTTGCCGAGACGATAATTTTACTGACTTTTCATTCTAATTCTGACTACCATTTCCACTGTTCCTCCCAGACAAAATGTGGTTAATCCTTGAAAATCAGAAAAACTGCATCTTGGCATTAAAACCTAACCTATAGATACTGAAAAAAAAATTCATAGATGACAGGAGTAGGTTAAATATTGTGGTTACGATTTGAAAGGCTGCAATTACTGTGGTTACAATTTGAAAGGCTGCGATCATTATTTTTCATCAGCTTACTTTTTTAAATCCCCATGACTGTATTCAGTTTGTGTAGTTGATAATTTGCTTACAGATATCCAACAATTCTGTTTGTGTGGTTGATAATTTGCTTACTGATATCCAACAATTCTACCTATTGCCAGATGCCTTTATCCCATGAGGGGTGGCCACAAACAAATCACCTCCATGTTGCCCGGTTGCCCACCAATTCACTACCATTCCTCCAGCTCACACATGTAAGAGGTGGACACAAACAAATCATGTTGTCCTGTCCCTTGTCATTTCACTACAATTCCCCCAGCTCATCCTCCTCATACTTCTCCATCCCTCCAATCTATTAAAAATGGACGGATTTTTACTTTTCATTCTGAGTACCATTTCTGTCTCTATCTATTGCCAGACAACTCAATCCCGCAAGGGGTGGCGACAAACAAATCGCCTCCACATCGCTCTGTCCCCTGCCGTTTCACTGTCTCACTCCCAGCTCACACCTCCCTCTCTCATATACCTCTCCACTCCATCCCTCCATCTCATCCTCGGCCTCCCCCTCCCCCCCTCCATCTCACTCACATACACTCTCATCAGTCTCTCATTCTCCATCCTCTCCACATGCCCAAACCAACTTAATGTGTTTCTCCTAACACTTAACGCTCCTTCCCTTCCTCATTTGTTAGTCTATCTCTCCATGTGACTCCACATGCTCCTCTCAAATAACTCACTCTCACTCTTGACTTCTGTCCCTCCAACAGGGACCAAGCTTCACTTCCATATGTTAGAGTTGGTAGCACAATACTGTCATGTAGCAACTTTTTCACTTCCATACTCACTTCCCTGTTTCTTATCATTGCCTTCAAGGAACCAGCAACCTTCCTTCCCTGCCGAACCCTTTCAAGCACTTCACCCTCCAGACTTCCATCCTTACTCATCACACTATCCAAGTACTTAAATGCACTCACATTGTCCATATCCTCCTCATCCAATCTCACTGTACATTCACTGACTTCACCTCTCTCAAAGATGATCACTTTACTCTTCCCTACATTCACCTTTAGATTCAGTTTCTTACACACAATCCCAAATTCATCTACCAAGCCTTGCAGCTCCCCTTCGTCTTCACTCAACGACACAGTATCATCTGCAAACAACAGTATGGGAAGTTTCCAAACACTGCCCTCTCTCACTAGGGCCGTTCCAACATCCACTGCCCGACCTTGTATCTCTTTTATAACCCCATCCTTCTACAGATTGAACAACCATGGAGACATGACACATCCTTGTTTCAATCCAACCTTCAAATGGAAAAATTCACTCAGTTTGCCATCCACACACCCTGCAGCCTTAGTACCCTCATACATACTCTTCACTGCCTTCAGCAACTTCCCATCTACTCCATATATTCTTAATACTTTCCACAATCCTTGTCTATCCACCCTGTCATATGCTTTCTCCAAATCCATGAAGGCTGCATACAACTTCTTGCCCTTCTCTAGAAACTTTTCCACTAAAGATCTAAGAATGGATATCTGGTCTACACAACCTCTTCCCTTCCTAAAACCTCCCTGTTCTTCAACTAATTCCTCTGTATTTCCCTAACTCTGTCAATAAGTATCCTATCATATACTATTCCTATTACACTAAGAAGGCAAATGCCCTTATGATTACCACACACTTCTTTTTCCCCTTTTCCTTTGTACAGGGGAATACTGTACTTATACCTGACTTCTAATCCTCCGGGACTCTACATTCCTCCCAGGCCAATCTGCACACCTTCCACATCCATGCTAGTACTATCTCTCCCCCATGCTTCAACATTTCACTGCACACTCAATTCCTGGGGCTTCCCCCATTTTAACTTTCTTAATTGCTTCCACCACTTCCATCCTACTGATTACTTCCTCTCTTCTCACAACCCTCCTTCTCCCAGTCATTCCTCAGGCACTTATATTTGCATTACTTTCATTCTCTATGTTCAACAATTCATTAAAGTGTTCTTTCCATCTGTTCACTTTTCCCCCCATCTCCACTAGTAATCTACCATTTTTATCTTTCACACCCCAACTAACTTCGTTGGCACCCTGTCTGACTCTCTCTACCTCTTTCCAGAACATTTTCTTACATTCCCTTCACTTTACACTCAAATTCCTTCCAAATTCCTCATCCACTCTCTTCTTTCTAATCATTTCACCTCTCTACATATAACTCTCTCTTCTGTGTCTCAACTTCTTTGACGCCCCTGTTCCTCATCCACTCATTATATGCTTTTTCTTGTGCCACAGCCTCTCTCACTTCAGTCCACCATGCTGTTCCCTGAACCCCCTTTCGTCTTCTTTTCACCCCACACACCACCTCACATGCTGCACAGATTTCATCTGTGAATATCTTGCAGACACCTTCCACGTCCCCCATTTGCTCCAATCTATATTTACTCAATCGCTCCTCCACTTCCCTTTTATATTCAGCTTTTATTCCATCCTCTTGTAACTTTTCTACCCTCCTTGTAAGAACTACTCTCTCCATTTTGTTTGGACCCTGATTCTGACCACCACAAAGTGATGGTCAGAAAGTCCACTCCCCCAGCCTCTATATACTCTTGCATCCCTTACACATCTCATCCTTTCATCCACACACACAGTCAATCACTACCTTCCACTCATTCAGTTCACCATCTACCCTTCTCAACACTCGCCATGTATACCTATGGATCATTTTGTGCCTGAAGAGGGTATTAGCTATCACCAACCCCCTCCCAGCACTAATGTCCACTACAGCACAGTCATTCTCATCCATCTCTACAGGCACACCCCACTCACCAACCACTCCGTCCACCTTCACATTCCCTACTTTTCCAATCGTATTTCCAACCAGAAACTCTCTCTCATTCCTTTCAAACTTTTCCAAATGTGCTTCCACATTTGTCCAGAATTAGAAAAACAGGTTGGCATAAAATCAACCTAACCCATCTTAACTACAAATACCTGCACTGATAATTGTAAAAATTTATGGATACAGTGTGTGGTTAGGTTGACAATACTGTACTGAAATTATACAAACTTTTGTGTTAGAATAAAACTAACTTCATCTTACCTATTAATACCTGCATTCATAATCGTAAAAATTGATGGATAGTGTGTGGTCAGGTTGATGTACGAGTACTGTATTGAATTTTTCCCATTTATGCCCTAATGACATTCCTTATTAAAAAAAAAAAAAAAAACACCCCTTATGGACTCGTGGCATCTGGCTGTAGATACAAGAGAGGGAGAAGGACCCCAAGCATGAAATGGAAGGATGGACTGGAGAGATGCGAGAGCTGAGGGATGGGCAATGAAACGGCATGGGCAGAGTGGCATTAAGGGATCTGGCAACAGATGGAATAAATGAAAAACAAAATCTAGTAAATACAAAAGGCAACATAATATGGAATTAGAGAAATAAATATGAAGCACATGCATCTAAAATCACTTAAAATTGAAATCAGCCATTATTTTACGTCTTTGAAAGCAATATTACCTGAAACTAAACAAAAATTATCTCAAAACGAGTCATATTTCCCTTGCGCTTTCTAATGGAGAAGCTAGGCTGGAAAATGCTTGAAATATACGGAGAAATGAACACTGCACTCCAATATATCCTCATAATTCTTCGTTTTTACAACCTTATTACTTTATTTTCTTACTTCAAAATTTCCAGTGGGTCGAATAGGTAAAATCAAAACCTATGGTGGCAATGCAGAAGTCTCAAATATATCGCCGGCATGATAGCAGATTCAAAACACAAACGAAAAAAAGAAAAAATCACATGGCCTAATTTACACTTATTTAAATCAGAAAACCTGTATTTTCTTACCTCATCCTCTTCCCTGGGTCATGTAGGTGGAAGATCGAGTTCAAAAGGTGAAGGGGATTCATCTTAACGGTGTGCTGGGAAGGCTGAAAATGAGGTGAAGGGCCTCCACAGACTACGTCGCTTGAACCACCGCCATTCCAGGAGATGACGTCACCCAAGCCAGCGCTACCAATCAAAATGGCTATTGCGCTTTTGTCGTCCGAGCTGACGGATCGGATTCGAAGCCATCTTCGGTGAAATCAAGCTGCGCCGTTTTTGTCGGCCAAATACGAAGCTGGCCCAAGCATTTGTCATCGAAACCGTCTTCGCATCTCACCCAAGCGTGGTCGGAAGCAGTCTTGGTGCAGCTTGGGAAGAGTGAGAATGGCCAGTAAGAACACATAAATGATAAATATAATGAAATTACCGCACGTACATAAATCAAGGAGCAGGTCGCTAATATTAACGACGTATAGAGACATTCAGCGCAAATAACGGCTATAAGTCAAGTAATGATTTCGGGATATGCCTTTGATTCGGCTCCCTTTTCATTTATTTATTTATTTATTTATTTGGCGTCTGTGTGGTTCATTTTGGCTGTGCCTATTCAATTTTTTGGTTCGTCAGGAGTTCGTCTTCGGGGAACCCCTCTGTTTACTTTGTGATCGGCACCTAATTTTTCGATTCTACGTATCTGTTTTTACCCACAGAAACCAAGCGCCCCAAGACGCGCTTCCAATCCCAAGTTCCACTGTCGCTATAACCACAATCTCACTAGGAAATCGATAGAGTATATCTGAAAAATCATTATATCATCGCTGGGACTTGAGAATCTATCTATCTATCTATTGCCAGACGCCTCAATCCCGAACGGGGTGGCCACAAACAAATCGCCTCCATGTCACTCTGTCTCCTGCCATTTCACTACCAC
>JAGKTI010000196.1:123809-139306 GCA_018397915.1 Birgus latro | reverse complement strand
CTCTTCCTTGTGTCACTCTGCTTTTAACTTCTTTTGCACATTTTCGTCTCTTTTCTATCACTATACCCAGGTACTTGAACTCTCTCACCATTTCCAGTCTCTCTCCATTCACTGTGACATATATGTCACAGTGAATGGAGAGAGACTGGAATTGGTGAGAGTTCAAATACCTGGGTACATTCAAATACCTGGGTACAGTGATAGAAAAGAGAGGAAAATGTCCAAAAGATGTTGAAAGCAGAGTGACACAAGGAAGAAAAGTAGCTTGTGCAATGAAGGCCTTGATAAGAAACAGAGGCTTAAGTACTGCAGCTCCACGAGGCTTACATAAAGGAGTGTTAGTGCCAACTTTAATATATGGATGTGAGAATATGGTGTGGCATGAAAATGAAAAGTCAGGAGTAGGAGCAGTGGAGATGGGACTACTGAGAAATGTTTGTGGAGTACAGAGGGTGGACAGGATACGAAAAAATGTGATTCGTGAATGATGTGGAGTGAGGAAGTCGGTGGACACCAGAACTGCGATGGTATGGTCATGTGGAGAGAATGGATATCAATAGAGTGGTGAAAAAGGTATATCTGAGTGAATTTGAAGGAGGGAGGCAAGGTAGGCCAAGGAGAAGGTGGAGAGATATGGTGGATGAGTGTGTGAGGCAGAGAGGTTTGGAAGTCGGTGAGGCTAGAGAACTGACAAGAGATCGAGCTGGCTGGATGAATGTTGTGAGAAGAAGTGCATGATCAGGGATTTTGGCACCCCTTTTTAATGTGGCAGCGTCCGGATTGACTCTTTGACTCTATCAGATACGTTTATGTAAAGTTACAAAACGTGGTGAATGTTTTTGGCGTATCCAACAGAGCCAGGATTCTGGGGGCTTGAATGATGAGAGAATGGAAGCATGGCCCATTGGATTGGGCAAATCTGGGCTGTCTGGACGTTGCTACTCCTCACCCTGCCCTAGGGTGGGAAAGGAGGTCCAGATGATGATGATGATGATGATGAGATATATATGTATATACGTATATATATATATATGTATATGAGAATGATTGCATGGCAGGAGATTGTATAGCAAGTTTAGAGTACACTGCATTTCTTTCTTGCTATTTCCAGATGTTTTGTTAGAGAAACCACTAGGGGTGATGAGTTATTAGAAACAATCTCCATTAAGCTCTTCACAACCTGATTTCCCTCTTGAAACAGAATAAAACTGTCTAAAGGTAACAACAACAGTGTAAAATATCATCATCAGACTGAAGGGGTTGAGATGAATTTTAGTCGACTGCCATTTCCCTTTTTTCACCCACTGCACTGACTAATAATGTATAGCCATATCAAAGTTTGTAACAATCCTTCTTTCCATACTCTCAATCCTCAACACACAATAGACAGTATCCTTCCTTGTTGTACTATACTCCTTCGTTGTGTCCTTTATATCACTATTGCATTATAGTCCATGTAACACTTTCCACTGTCACAGCTAACAAAGAACTGTAAGTAAACTTTTACTCGTTTTTTTGGGGGGAGTTTTATGCCATGTCCCTCCTCTAATTTTTGATAAGGGTGAAGGTGTTGCCCCTGGGTTCTGGTTACGTTTTGTAGTGTGTAGCACTTTATGACCGGATACCCTTCGTGATGTCTACCAATGACCCTTGGGTAGACCCGAACCTCCGACCCTTTGGCCAGAGCGGAGCACTCTAACCCACTGAGCCATGGCTGTACATAAAGTCATGTATGTAATCAAATATGTTGAAAAATGCATAACAACTTGCAAAGTAACCCTGTGCAATGCAATCAAAATTCAGCAGAAAGTAACAAAATAAATAAATACAAATCATCTTTCATTTGTTAACCCCTTCACTGTGTTGATTCACTAGTTAAGTTTATTCTTACAACCTTGAGACAATTTTTTTCAACTCAGAACTGGAGGGGTTAAACACAGCCTTCACCAACCCATTTGGTGCAAGAGATCTTAAAAAAAAAAAAAAAAAATCACAAGAAAGGAAGAAAAACACAAAATTACATTCTCAAGTTGAAGGGGTCAATAAGTATGACCTACTCTCTTTCATGAACAAAATAAGAAACATTCCAAACTTATACCTACCACTAATGTACTGTGCTACCTTGAAAACTAATGAAACAGGTCTTCATTATGTCAGTAATGTGTTCCAAATTTCACAAAATTTTCCATACAACTGGTACATCGAATTGGAGGAAACTACCAAATCAGCTTTACAGGTAGCAATGGAAGTTTAATATGGAAATTTTCTGCAATATTCCAAGTTTTATATATATGTGTGTGTATACAGTAAAACCTCAATATAACGGACTTCAATAGACCGGAATTCGCTTTTATCGGACTCGAGGAGCTACCGGACTAAAATCCTATATATCGGAAAAAGTCTGATAAAGCCAGAAGCAGTCCAGACTGCCTGACCACTTCAGCTATGTTTACCACAATAAGACAAGTAAAAGACATGTTTACCAGTGTACAGTACAGTATTATTATACAATTTGATTAATGTAGTGAAGGTATAACACTGTACAGTACTGCACTGGTGGTGAAAACAGTTTAAAAACCATTGGTGCAATCCAGACTAATGTCTGATATATCGGAAAAAGTCTGGATTAGCTGGGGAGTCTGGACGTCGCTTTTATTGGAATTTCGCATTTTTCGGAATGGCTGGTGTCCCAATTAGTCCGTTATAGTGAGGTCTTACTGTATATATATACTGTATGTGTATATAGAACAGGGACTTTCCTTACAATTGATGCTGTTGTTTAACCCCAATCTGTCTGTCTAAGCATGCAGACCCATTGACCACAGGTAAGCTACTGCCACCATGCGGCTGTCCTACAGATACAATGCAGCATGTACACTGTCCAGGGAACTGGCACCTCCTTGTGACAGACAGTACCTTGTCAAGCTCAGATCAGGGGCCTTCCCATGACAAAGTGCAGGGAAATATGAGGAGATTTGGCTCCCATGTGGATGATGCAGCTGCTCCACCCAGAGTCACAGTGCCAGCAGGTGTGGGCTCCTCTTAAGCATCAATAATTGAACCTATGCATGACCGTCACTCTGAATGGGATGCTATAATCATCAGACTATTAATAGCTTGAAGTGCACCACAACCATATTCACTTTTATGCTTCCCCTCATAACCACAACATCTGTGGGCTGCAACACACACAAAAAGTAAAAGGTAACTACCAATCCTACGATATCCCTCTGAGGGGTTGGCCCATAGATAAGCTATTGTAGCCCAATAAATTTAAGGACAGATGACCAGACTACTTCCCTTGATGGCATTGTAAGACTGATAAACCTTCAGCCATGTCTTAGGGACTGGACCTACATTCAAGGGTAGAGTAACACTGACTGGGATGCTCCAACCACTTGGGCTGCAGGCATCAACAATAAACATAACAGATTATATTAAGAAGTACACCAGTACATATTTACACACTGCTGGGGTACGGAGATTCACAAAGTCTACAGAACTCAGGTAAAAATGCATATGTATTCTGCCAGGTCTACAGTACATTACCATAAATCCATAGTAAACATTTCTCATAAACAGTAAGGATATCAATGTTGTACTTTGTTCTTTGCTGCTCTAAGCAATACATTAATTTCTATCATTACAATTTTTCCATATTGTGACTCAGTCCTATTACCTGCATGACATTTTTTACCAGTCAACTTCTTCACTGCAGACATACATCAACTCACATCCTCGGGTTATGTGATCTTGAGACACAAATGACAAATAACATATCATATAAAAATGATAACAAAATCATCTTATGAATTAGAAATGCAAGGCTTACCAATCCTCCACCCCAAAATGCATTCTGGGTGCAACTGTGAATGCAACAATGGTCATCCATGTTCCCACACATACAGTTGACAAATGTGTGATGCATTCTCTCACTGTGGAGGTGTTCAGTGTCTCACTTTTCCAATGAGGCAGAGTACAGGTTTACAGTATCTGGCACTGATTATCAAACAATTCCCTCTTCAAACCTCAGTTCAGGTGATTGCTCACTTTCTTTAAAAAATAATAATAGGGAATAAAATAATACATAAAAAAAAGTAAGCCACAGGAAAGCCTTTACAATATATGAAATGCAATATTCATTCTTTGTTCGTGTACTAATATAGCAGCAGGGAAGAAGGGTGAGGCAAAAAGGCAGTGGGCAATCTATTTAAGCTTACAGCAACAGCTTTAACAATTAAAAGCCCTCGAGATCCCATCACAGCCATTTCTGATTTTGTTGAGCAAGCAATATCAATTCAGTCAGCACTTTTAGATACCTTTACACTTCACAGGTGCAATGCCATCTTCATCCACAAACCCCTTCAATCTCATGATGCATATTTTATTTTACTTTACTATTATTATATTTCTTAGATTATTCTTGCTACCATAGGACTATAATACTCAACTTAGCAAGAATTTTTAGCAGTGAGGTGGGCTAATTAATGCCATGTCTAACCCTCCCCCATCTAGGAAGTCTGTCCCATGCTGAATAAAAGTGTCTGGCAACAGGAAAAATGACAAAAAATGCATCATCAGACTCAAAGGGTTAACCAAGCCCAACTGTTAACATAAAAACTGCACCTTCATTATACAAATACGAACTGCTGCTTTTGAAAGTAGCCAGTGAAAAGTTATCAAAAGCTCTGAGTATTCCTTTGTACTTTTTTCTGCATTTGGATATAATTTTATAGTCTAAATTAGATGTCAACTACTAAATGCTTCACTGTTTAAAGAAAAAAAAAAATTGTGGCTGGATTTGAAGAATTTACAACATGTATCTCCTCCCCTGCCAACATTTGGTAAGCCAACAGTATAGTTATTATCACTGTTACAATGATAACAGTGAAGATTTTAACCACACCAGAGGTGTACTGTGGAAATGAATACAGCCAAGAGGTTGCTGGTACTTCAGTACCTCTAGAAAATACCTGCAATCTACTGTCAGAGGAGAATAATGTAACTCAATATGAGAATCACAAGATGCATACTCAAATGTTGAACTATAAAAGCTTCAAACAATAATAGCCAACACTCAGTGTTCATTGGGTGTGCCAGCATTTTGCTGTTACTGGATTGGGCAACTTGGGCTGTCTGGATGTTGCTGCTCTTTACCCTGCCCTCGGTTGGAAAAAAAGGTCCAGATGATGATGATGATGATTATACTACCAAAGGATAGTGAGTTCCATCTTGTCAAGGGACCTAGTAACTTCCTGTACAATTACAGTATATTACAGAGGTGCAGAGTTTGGTGGCTTACTGCAAGCCATCTCTAAAAGAAGTTGATTCACACTTTTCAGAAAAACAAGTCTCACCGCAATACTACACTATAGGTATCTTTGGTTACACAAAAATATGCAGATAAGAGTGAAAGCTATGAGACTAGGCAAATGTTGACTCCTGTAATTCAAGCATGGTTTTTATCATCATTTTCAACACCTATTGGATATGTTTATGTGAAGCTACAGAATGTGGTGAATGTTTTTGGCGTATCTGATACAGCCAGGATTCCGGGTGCTTGAATGATGAATGAAAGGAAACGTGGCCCATTGGATTGGGCAAATTTGGGCTGTCTGGACATTGCTACTCCTCATCCTGCCCTTGGGTGGGAAAGGAGGTCCAGATGATGATGATGATGATTCAACACCTTGCTCCCTCTTGGGAAACCCCTGCTGGGATGACTGTGACAGAACTTTGTCACTGTGAATTAACTCATCTTACCTGCCCCTACATTTCTTTGTCATATCTACTGCTTAGCACAGTAAAGTGTAATAAATAATGAAACTCAGTATAAAACCCTTTCACTGCAAAGGTAGATCGAAGTGAGTATATCTAAACACATCAACATTATTTTCTCAGCAGAAGTCACTGGTACACTGAGAAATATATGTTCATTTTTTATATAACACAGCTACAGGAAATACAATCTTCAGATAAGTCATTATAAAATGCTCTGTAGCATCACCATGACCATCAATGACTACAACGCAGCAGCTCTATGCTGTATTTACTATATTTTCTTTATTCGTGTTACAGAATTATACCAGCAGCAGTATGATAATTCTCTCTCAATGTACTGACTAATAAACCAGGATTATTATTGGCTTGCCAAAAAGACATTTACTTTGTTGAAACACTTTAAATTTCAGTACAGTATTATCCTTACATCCAGAAATCAGAGTTCACTTAACCAGTAATACTGTATACAGAAGTTACATTATCAAACCTGAAGTGAAAGAGTTACAGTACTGTTCCTCATGAAGCTTTAAAAATAGTTATAACTGTCACCAGGCTTTTATCACAATGATCATAGCATTTCCTGGCTTCCAATATGCTAATGGCACATAATTATACCAGAAGCAAAGTTTTCAGCCAAACAATAATTCTTACATGCCTCAAAAGGTACCATCAAAAACACAACACTATAACAATGATGATCGTTTTCGTTTTCGTTTCGTTTTTGAAGGCTCCAACATGCTTGCATGTGTCGGCCTTGGTCACCTAATGGCGGCTCTCCACACTGCTCGATCTCTGGCAGCCTCCCTATTCAGTCCCTTAACCCTTAAGTCACATTTAATGACCTCATCCCATGTCTTTCTCGGTCTACCCCTCCCAACCCCTCCCCCAATATTAACACTTCTCACCCTCTGTACCCAATTATCCTCCCCCATCCTCTCCACATGTCCAAACCACCTCAGCCTACCTCTCCTCATCACAACACCAATACACTCCAGTCCCATCCTACCTCTCAACTCTTCTATCGCAAACCCAGCCCCCCCAGGCCCTGCACGCAGGGACGCACTGCACATCCACCTAATCATTGTCATTTCTGTACGTTTAAACCTGCGAATATCTTCTTCCTTTACTGCCCAGGTCTGCCCATGATGATAATAATAATAAATAAACAATAATAATAAAAAAGGGATAATTACTTCTATTCCTCCTTGTAGTTCAATCGTTAATTACCATACATCTAATTCCACATCAACCAAAGTATTGAGTATTATACACAATCAGAAATCCTGGAAAAAAAAAATGCAGAAGGGAAAAGAGAGTGGGAAGCAAGCTGCCAAAGCTTAAGCTGTGAATAAAACCATTCTAAAGCTGGCAAAATTCATATTTTGATCTGTAAAATAAACTTCTGTCCAGGGCAGTGCAATTTTAAGCTCTAAGGGTGAAAAAAAAAAAAAGTAAGGATTTTAAAGATAAATATGTTTAGTTTTCCGCCTGTCTTTAACCCCTAAACCGCAGGGTTGTGTGAAGTGGTCCTGGCACTTCCAGCCGGTGGTAATTCGTGCTCTGACTTATTTTTTTTTTAAATATTGGCCAAAACTAGCCTGAGTGATATAAATAGCACTCAGGATTCTCCTACAGTTTTTCATATATATTTGTATTTTGAAAGCCCCGGCTACTTAAAAAGAAAACAGAGACACCCAACTGACAGCCCACGGCTCAAGCCATCGCCACCGAGTAGTCACGAAAGTGACAGCCTGCGGTTAAGTGGTTAAAAATGCAACAAGTCGGGGGGGGGGATCATACTTTTGAGTTGTCTTGGTCCTCATTGCTTGAAGGCACCAGAGACCTGTGCCTTCATCTCTGCAAAAGTTGAAGTAAAATCAACACTGTTCTCATTATAAACAGAGCTGAAAGATGGGATGAAGACAGCTGGGGTCTGGGGATTGGGGGGAACTTGGGTCTGTGAGGATGACGTTGATCCACGGGAGTTGCTGTTGTTGTTCTTAACAGGGGATTCAAGGTGGCCCAAAAAGCTAGATAGGGAAAAATCATTGACCTCGTTATTAAGCCACTGGTTGTCCGTTTGCTGCAGCAGCCGGGATGGTGATGATGGTGGGGAGAGGTGGGTGTTTGAAAGCTGTGGAAAACCTGCTAGTGCTCCCTCAGCTAGTACCTCACCCCCACTAAGACCACCAACCTCTGGCAGATTCCCCACGCTCTCTCCACCACCCCCAGTCTGAGGAAGAGGGACTGTGTCCAGTGTGGCTGTGTCCAACAGAGAGGAATTGTCCAGGAGGCGTGGCTGTGTTGCAGCTGCCAATAAGCCTGTAAGAAAGCACAACTCATTGTACCTTTCCCAAGACAGCCAGTCTTTACTCTAAGTACGGTTATTCTAAAATATCACAACTTTTTCTATGTTGTGTATTGATGTATGTATATATGTATTTTGGCTACCTGTCTATAGCCAAATACCTTAATCCCAGAGAGGGTCGCCTCCACGATGCCTTGTCCTCTGCCATCAGGCTGACCACTCTCCATCTCACACCACTCTCATGCATTCCTCAACCTTATCACACAATACTAAAACTAGACATTCAGCTTCATACATAAACATGAAAATTTAATAAGTATATCAATCTACCTATTGCCAGACACCTTAATCTCATAAGGGGTGGCCACAAACAAATCGCTTCTATGTTGCCCTGTTCACTGCCATTTTGCTGCCCTCCCCCCAGTTCACACCCCCCTCTCTCATATACCTTTCCATTCCATCCCTCCATCTCATCCTCGGTCTCCTCCTCCCTCTATCTCATCCTCAGCCTCCCCCTCCTCTCCCCCCCTCCACCTCACTCACATACATTATCCAGCCTCTTGCTTTCCATCCTCTCCACATGGCCAAACCACTTCAATGTATTTCTCCTAATGCTTTCTATCACATCCACATCCACACCACAACATTCCTTCACTTTCTCAATTATCAGTCTGTCTCTCCATGTACCTCCACATGCTCCTCTCAAATAACTCATTTAATTAATAATTTAATAAGTCTATCTATCTATCTACTGCCAGATGCCTTAATCCCGTAAGGGGTGGCAACAAACAAATCGCCTCCATGTCATTCTTTCCCCCACCATTTCACTGCCCTGCTCCCAGCTCACACCCCCCCTCTCTCATATACCTCTCCACTCCATCCCTCCATCTTATCCTTGGCCTCCCCCTCCCTCTCTCCCTCTCCACCTCACTCACATACACTCTCCTCGTCAGTCTCTCACTCTCCATCCTCTCCACATGGCCAAACCTCCTTAATGTGTTTCTAAAAATACGAACAAGAAATTTAATAAGTCCATCCATCCATTATCCAATCCTATGTCACTCCACAGAGAAGCATAGGAGCCCGGGGCTAGGCAAGTTGGTCCTGACATCTAAGACGAGAGTGACCAGCCTCATTCATCTTTCAGTGGCATTACATGAGCAATAAACCCCAACTACCCCTTGGATATAAACCTTCACAGGCTCAATCCGATCGGAGTGCCGTAATTACCCACTAAACCACCAGGCGCCAAAATTTGGTTATATGGTTACCACCCAGCATAGTAAATGGTTTCCTGATGTACAGGAAACCATTTGGCTCATCACTCAGTGTAGAGTCACCCACAGGCAGAAGGACAAGGAAAGAATGAAGGAAAGAAAGACAGAAGAGGGAGTGTAAAGTCACTCGTAGGCAGAAGGACAAGGAAAGAATGAAGGAAAGAAAGACAGAAGAGGACTGAAGGAAAGACGGATGGAGGAGAGGAAAGCGCAGACACCCGAGAGCAGCACTACACTGAGTGAGTGGATGGTGAGTGCCCTTACCTACCACAATACTTTCCATAATATATTGAGAACCTAAAAGCAAAAGTGTCACAATGGCCAACTTTTATTGAACACTGACAACTGAACCACACTCTATCCATGTACAATATTTGTTTGGCCAGATGCCTTAACTGCAGAGAGGTAGGCCACAAACAAATCATCATGTCACTCTATCCTCCACCATCAGGCTGTTCGTACACCACTCTCACTTTATACCTCTCTAGTCCATTCCTCCACCTCATCAATCTCCCTCTCCTCCGTACAATTGCTACTGTTAGTTGGAAGAATCAGCAAATCAATTTCATAGAACAAGATAATAAAAAAGAATGTCATAACTAGAAAGCACCTGGAGATTGTATACCTACGCCACTGCCAATCCCACTGCCACTGAAAAGGACCCGGATCTGGATCCAAGGAGATATTGTGTTGAATACATAGGATCCGGATCCACCCCCCAAATTTAATTAACTGTTCCTTGACTCATGGCCCACTCTTCCACAATATTTGATTGAAATGCATTACGAACTTTTGGAGATATTATACACAGGATCTGGATCTACCCCAAATTTTAATAAATTCTTTCTTGGCTCATGGCCCACGTTTCCATCAAATTTCATTGAATTTCATCGAGATCTTTTGGAGATATCATCTGGACAAACAGACAGAGAGACAAACATAAGTGAATACATAACCTCCAACTTCGTTGGTGGAGGTAACAAAAACATCCTATACATCACACTCGCATCTTGTAAACACTCTTAGGCTTCTATGATTCAATCTCAGCTGAATAAAATCATCTGGCATTATCTGAAATAGTGTACTGTACTATACTTGATTTTTTTCCAGCTGATGATCCACTTTCGTGAATGTGGCACCTGTGTACTCCTGCCATGTGATTGGTTGGTTTCAGTTTCATACCTGAAGTATCATATTTACAAAAAACAATTGTACCTTATATTCCAATTCTCATAAATGTTGTTTTCAATTGTCATTGTACTATACAAACAGACATGAAACGAGTATGTATCTGTGCTTCACCCAAACAGACAATGAATTTGAGGAAGCTGAATATGAATTGAAATATTTATTGTTGTCCCTAACTTTTTTAAAAAATAAATGCATATGGCAGGGTAAGTGCAAATAAAAGGTGTCTTAATACTTAGGCACTTGTTATATTAGACAATAGTACCATTCTAGGTAAATTAGTGGTTTTGTCAGTGGTAACATGGTGGAAGTGGGGAGGCGAATGGAACAGTCGCTACAGAGGAGGGGGGGACACGAGAGACAGCCAGGCAGGAAAAACAAGTTGTCTCGTCTCGCAAGATGTCAGACTGTATTATGGATCAAACCTACTTCATTGCTTCGATACCTTCGTCTATATTATCCATAAGCATATATATCTGTAAGTATATATTTATTTATTTATTTATTAGAGATGCAACAACTCTGTACCTTTTACAACAATAAAATATTTCAATTCAAATTCAACTTCCTCAAATTCATTGTCCGTTTGGGTGAAGCACAGATACATACTCATTTCATGTCTGTTTGTATAGTACAATGACAATGCAAAACAGCATTTATGAGAATTATAATATAAGGTACAACTGTCTTTTGTAAATATGATACTTCAGGTATGAAACTGAAACCAACCAATCACGCGGCAGGTGTGCGCTGGTGCCACATTCACGAAAATGGATCATCAGCTCAAAAAAATCGAGTATAGAATTATTGCCAAATATGAAAAGGTTAATGGTAACAGTCTTAACATTCTATGAACTGTCAGCTGAAGAAAATTAGGGTCCAGCTGAAATAGAAGTATAAAGTTATTCTGAGCATGAGAGGGTTGATGCCTGAATTAGATCTATTATTGCTTGAAATTCATTTCCTGGGCACTGAGGTCATCCCATCCATATGCAAGGCACATGGTAAGGGTACAATGGCCTACTCTTTCCCCCTTTGGTCAGTTTTAACTCCTTCAGTCCAAAGGCCTATATTTTATTTCATTCTTGCTACCTCCAGATAGCTTACAGAGATCTCCTGTAGTGAAAACATGAAAGGTTATATCTAACATATCCAGTTCAAAAAGTACTCTTCATCTAGGGATAACAGGAATCAACCTTTTAAAAGTCACCAAATATTAAGTTAATGGCATGCAGAATGCCAGATGAATGGATTGTTGTTGTTTCATCTCAGTTTGTCTGGCCAAGCTGACCCATCAACCACATATCAGCAACTGCTTTTGTGGGGCTGTTCAACAGGCCCATACAGTACATACACAGTGTACAGAATCAGTACTCTCTTGTGGTACACAGTGCTTCGCCAGGTTCAGATCAGTATCCTTCCTCACAGAGGTACAGTGAATTATGAAGAGGTTTGGCTCATGGATAGATGCTGCCACTGTTTCACTCCACCCAGAATACACAGCACCATCACATGTAAGCTCATCAGCACTAGATGGACATGTAAAATCCATAAACCTCCCAGGATGGGACGGACTGGCTACCAACCAATGTTACAGTGTTGAGCCTTTGTTGTGCAAGTTGCAAGGACCATATTTCTGTTATCTTAAAGTCTTTAATTAGAACGAGCATGACAATAGATATAATACACAAGGTAAACAGAGAGCGCAAGGCAATATCAGATATTACTTACATTCTGCATTCTGCAACAATTTGGAGCATCCCATGACCTCACATACTGTTTAATTGTGTACATATAAAAACTACACAATCAAAGAAACCAAGTAAAGATCTATTTATTGTTACTGGTTAATAATATTGTGTGCTTGTCATTTTTTGTCTGATCAAATTCATCACTCAATAAGGAGATCTACAACATGAGTACACTGTGCCACAGAAATTATGACTGGAGATAAAAGTTCGACGAGTTTCTCACATCCCGTACGTCTTACTTTCTTCTGCTGGCTAATATACAGATACTGAGAGGCTTTGTACACTCCTCCAGCCATAGATAATGCTGTCTGATATGATGCACCAAAGAGGAAAGTGATGAACACATCATGAGTGTGAATACTGGGGATTAGTATGCAAACTTTTAACCCTGACCATACACTGATGACTGGATTTTGAGAGTTCAGAATCCTAAAAATACAGAAGTGAAATCACACTTACTGGAGAAACAGGAGTTAGAGTTAGAATTTCCAAGAGTGATGTCCAAGAGCTTGTCTGTGGTCGAAGTGTCTTGGAGTGAGACAACTCCAACCATGGTAGTGGCTGGTACAGTGGTAGTGTCCGTGGAGGCCGAGGTGGTGGCAGCCAGTGGTGCCTGAAGTGCCACCTCCGGGTCTGGCGTAGATAACAGACCTGGAACCTGATCCCCAATGGTTACTGTGCCCCCTAGAGAGATATCCAGCAGGGGAATATTGACACTGCCTTCAGGAATGTGAAGTTCAGGCACCACATTCCCAGTGGGTACTGACGTCCCATCTTCGGAGTCTTCAGAGCCCAGAACAGTTGGAAAGCTCTTGGCAGGAAGGTCAGGGGATGATGATAAAAGGGCAGATATGGATGGGGGGGGATGGGGAGGACTATGGTGGGACTGGTCTAACTGGGGAGTTGGTGTGTTCAGCAAGGAGGATAGGGAGTTGGTCTGTGATGGGGGTGGAGAAAGTTCTAGGTTCTGTGTGGTTGCAGGTGTAAGCAATGACTGGATAGATGGGGATGGTGAGGCAGCTACAGGTGACAGTGTGGAGAGAGACATGACAGGAGATAGTGCACATGAGAGTGACAGTGGTGAAGTGGATGGCGATCTTGTGTCAATAGTTGGTATGGAGTCCTTAGATATGGGTGAGGAGAATAATCGTGGTTGAGAAGGGAACTGTGTTGCAGTAGTAGTAATCACTGAAGCTGCATCCTCAAAGCCCCTCTGGACTAAGGGTTTTGTTGGGCTGGGCTGGGGGGTACTTGGTGGGGTACTCAGGTCTGGTAATTCACTCAGTGCCTGGGAAACCACTGAGCTTAGTATGCCATTTGTCAGGGAGGCATTACTGTGAGGAGAACTACTTTGACTATTCTGTGTTGGGTTGTCAGCTGCTACTACTATGCTAACAGTGTTCTGGGTGGTAGTTGGAGCTGTGGTGGTTTCCTCTATCACTGGAGTTGGAAGTATGGTGGGCATCTCAACCGTCATAAGTGGCTGGCCAGATATATTGACCGAGATGGCATTAGCCACAGGCTGTAATGGAGGCATGGATGATGGGGGTAATGGTGACTGGGGAGACAATACAGACAGCTGGACTGGTGCAGGAGAAGTCACGGTATCTTGCTGCTGGACAGGCTGCAGGATCTGGCTGGAGCTTTGGCTGACAGCTGAATGGGCTGGGCTGGTAACGTGACCATGAGTACCAGGTGAATGTAGTGGTTGAATTACTTGATTACTTCCAGCATTAACTTGTGACTGAACTGACTGGATAATGGTAGTACTGCTTCTGATAATTGGCGACTGAACCTGACTGTTTCCATGGTTAACCGGAGACTGAGGGGGCTGAACAACCGAACCTCGGAGTGAATGGGTTGCTGGGGATGAGGTAATTTGTGGGTGGGCAGTGAAGGCACCAGGTGAAGGGGAAGGGGATGAGGAGACACTTTGGCCTGACACAGTGATGGGGATGAAGCCACTAGCACCATCCTGCAGTAACAAAAATAATAATAATTATTACTATTATATATATAAAATGATACTGGCTAACCTAACTTAACCTCATCTAACAATACAGTCCCATCCAACCTAACCCAGTCTTACATAATTTAACAATACTGGAAAAATAACCAGCAAAACAATGGGATATTGAAATAAAGCTGCAGCCAATAAAAAGACTAGAATTAAACAAAAAAAGTGAATGGATTTCTTACTACAGTAGAAATGAAATACTGGAAAGATTCTGATCATATAGAGATACTGCTCATTTTACTGTATGCTCTACTTACATGTCAAACTGAATTTAAATCTAAAGCTAAACATATGGTAAACCCTCGATATACCGAACCTTCTTTTAATGAAGTTTGGTTTTAACAACCACCTTGAGAGCTGGCTGAACATTATGTTCATGTAACGAATTTTGCTCGGTAAAAGAATGGACATGTAGGAAACACCAACCAGTGTGGTGACCCTCCCCCCATCACACACATGCACACAAACAAAAAATTTTAACACAATACACACACACACACGCAACAGCACTCCTCCACATCCAGCAGAATGTCCAATCAGCCTCTGGGGGACCAGCAATGAGAGAGAAGCTACAAATATGGCATTTGTTGAGAAAAAGTGCCATTCAGACCTAGCTGTATGTTACTGTGTATGACTGTCCAGACAAATGACACTCTATATTTAACTCCTACATGCCGGAGGTTTTCTGATTTTGGAAAAAATACCCTTGCTTCAAATCCTATATAGAGAAAAAATTAAAGATACATAAGACTCACCAACTCTTCGTCTTTCAAATGAAAGTATCCCCACGTCTCCAGGAGGTCCCGTCAATGAGTAAGGATAAGTTAAACTTCAAAGGGTGGCAGGAAGACGCTTGCGGCTATAAACGTCAACTGGCATTGCTCCACGCTATACACGTTAACTGGTGTGTAGGGGTTAACATTCTTTGTCTGGTAAAAACACAATGCCAGTGAAATTACCGAACAGCGTGGTATTCAGCTTTAATGAACTACTGGCTTTGACGTCAAGGGTCTGGTACCAATTAGTTACCTATATCGAGGGGCTACTCACTTGATGTAGTGCTGCTCTCGGGTGTCTGCCCTTTCCTCTCCTTCATCCTTCTGATTTCTTCCATCCTCATCTGTCTTACTTTCCTTCGTTCTTTCCTCGTCCTTCTGTCTACGGGTGACTTTACA
>JAGKTI010000196.1:103462-114802 GCA_018397915.1 Birgus latro | reverse complement strand
ATATATATATATATATATATATATATATATATATATATATATACAGTAGGCGCGGAAAGTGTTGACGCCATCTTAAAAAAAGAAAACATTCTTGTGGTTAGCAAGGAGAAACAAATAAATTAACACTCACCATTGAATTTAGTATTTACTGGCATTCCCCTTCACCTTTATTATCTTCTTAAGGCGTCTGGGGAGACTGATGGCGTAGTTTTGCAGAACAGACGGACTAAAACTGCTCCATAGCTGCAGCCTCAAGTTTAGGCAAAGATGATGTGTCCATACTACGCAGCTGCCGCTTCATGTGCGCCCATAAATTCTCAATGGGATTGATATCTGGGCTGTTTCCGGGCCAATCTCGAATAAAGGGAACCTCACAGTCTGTTAGCCACTGTTTCACTGACTTTGCAACATGTGCAGGGGCAGAATCTTGCATAAATACTCTTGCCTTGGTTTTATCAAAAGAGTCACTTAAAACATCACATAAGAGCTCCAAATAATTGTTCTGGTTCACTTTTTCATTTGCAGGTAGAATTACCAACCTACCAACACCATAATATGTAAAGCAGCCCCAAGCCATGAGTGAGGCTGGGTATTTAACAAACTTGGAAGTGTACTTAGGATCCAGGGGGTCACTGCCTGGTTTGCGGTACACTCGTGATGAAGGGGTACCAGTGACAGTAAATGTTGACTCATCACTCCAAAGCACAGTTTTCCATTGCTCCTCACTCCAGGCAAGATATTTCTTACAAAAATTTACTCTCTTTTTCTTCTGAAGTGCAGTTAGCAGTGGTTTTTTACGAGCACAAAAACTCCTGTAGCCCAGATCGTCATGCAACAGCTGCTGCACACTTCTGACAGACACATCTGCCAGCAACTGTGGGTTCTTTTCTTTTAAATCCCGTGCTGTTAGCCTTGGATCCTTGCTAACTTGCCTTGAGATCAGCTGACGGGTCCTGAAGGTTGTCTTACGAGGTCTCCCAGGCTTGGGAAGTGGAGTGGGAGGAATGGCCTCCCCACTGTCCTTGAACCACTTCACCAGTCTCTGCACTGTCCTCAGTCTAACACCATCTGATTTGCAATAAATGGGAGTTTGTGGCCAGCTTTGTATAAAGTAATCACTTCCACACGTTTGTCCTTGCTTGTGGGTACTTTAGGCATGATGAGAATGTGGTAGGTAACCAAATAACTGTGTTATTTGAGTCAAAACATGCCCTCGTGGTGCATCACACACAGAGACAATCCTTCTCCTGTGGCTGCCCAAACATTACTGAGCCTGCTCCTGTGGTGCCAAACCTATCAAGCAGGGTTGCCAGCTCCCGTTGAAAAAGCGTCAGCTCATTTCGCATCACAGGGGAGGGTAGTATTGACCCTACTTCACTTAACGCGAAGAAGAATGATGTCGGCAAAAAAAGTCAATACTTTCCACGCCTACTGTATATATATATATATAGATAGATAGATAGATATATACAAGTACATATATATATATATATACAGTATATACACTGTATATTTAAAAAAAAAAAGGCACAATTTTAAGTCATTGCAATACAGACTACCGTGGCAGCTACCCATACTGTTACGATATACGCATACCAAGTTACAGCTTTGATTGCAATACACATTATAAATCTCATCTGCATGTGTTACCAACATAGCAGTAAGCTAGTAATGACATGCACATACCAGGCATTCAGTTCATCATAATTATTTTTTGTGTTCTTTCTTATGTCCTTCTCAGATAAACATTATTAAAATGTCTGATTCTGTATCAAACTGAAAGTTTTCCTAACATGCCACTTATCCCCTTCTTGATCCTACATCCCTACTCCACTCTATCCTCACCCACCACTCTCCTCAAATCCATCCACTTTTTCTCCTCTTACCGTTTACTCTCACCCCAACGTGATTTGTCAGTAGAAAGAAATATGCCAGATACTGGAAGGAAAAGCAAGTTACTGACCAACTATACACTATAAGAGATTTATATGCACCATATTATGCTAGAACTTCAAACAATACATATTAAAGTACTTTGTGAGTGATGTGTGGCTGCAGAACTCTCATAGTGACAGGCTGGATGACAGTTTTGGGAAGTAGAGGCTGTTGTCTCTGTACCATCACACTCTTCCTCACCACACGCCGCCCAGGGCGATTACTGTACCGCGGCAACAGTTTCTGTCAAGATTGAAAGAAAGTTTAAATTTCATCATACTGTAGATGTGTATGCGATTACCGTACCATGGCAACAGTTTCTGTCAAGACACAGAGTTTAAATTTCATTACAGATGTGTGTATGCAATTACTGTACTGTGGCAACAGTTTCTGTCAAGATTGAAAGAAAGTTTAAATTTCATTATCGATGTGTATATATGTATACACTTAAGCCTTTGTGGCAATAGTTTCTGCAGCAGGGACGTTAACTTTTCTGGCTTCTCTTCATCATCATCATCCGGACCTCCTTTCCCACCCGAAGGCAGGGTGAGGGGTAGCAACATCCAGACAGTCAAAGTCTGTCCATTTCAATGGGTCATGCTTCCATTCGCTCATCATTCAAGCCCTCAAAATCCTGGTTTCACCAGATAGTGGGGGGGAGGAATCGCCATGCTCTGTAGCTTCACATATACCTAACTGATGGAGCAAATCCAAATGCTGTCACATTAAAAAGGGGTGCCAAATCCCTGGTTATGCGCTTCTCCACACAAAATTCATCCAGCCAGCTTGGTCTCTTGTCAGTCCCTTAGCCTCACCAACTTCCATCTCTCTTTCCCACACATTCATCCAACATATCCCTCCACCTTCTTGGCCTACCCTGCTTCCTCCCTCCTTCAAATTTGCTCAGATATACAATTTTCACCATTCTATAATTATCCACTCTCTCCACATGACCAAACCATCTCAGTACACTCTCTTTGATTCTGGTGTTTACAGACTTCCTCACTCCGGATCTTTCACGAATCACATTATTCCATATCCTATCCACTCTCTGTACTCCACATTCATTCCTCAGCAGTCTTATCTCCACTGCTCTCACTCTTGACTTTTAATTTTTATGCCACATCGTAGTCTCACAGCCATATGTTAAAGATGGCACTAACACTCCTTCATGTAAGCCTTGAGCTGCTGTTTCTTATCAAGGCATTCATAGCACCAGATACTTTCCTTCCTTGTGTCACTCTACTTTCCACTTCTTTTGCACATTTTCCCCTCTTTTCTGTCACTGTACCCAGTACTCATGTATTTGAACTCTCTCACCAGTGCAGTGTCTCTTCATTCACTGTAACATCACACTGGGAGTCACCTTCTCTCTCAATAACCATCATTTTACTCTTTTCTACATTTACTCTCAAGGCACAACAATCACAGACACCTAAAAAACTCTGCACTTGTCTACCAAGCTCTTGTCCAGTGTTTGCAAGTAGCACTGCATCATCAGCATACAATATATTTGAGATATTCCATCCATGACCATTCACTACCAATGCCATCCCTCTCTCTATTACTCGTGTTTTTACTTCTCTCATCTTCCCATCAATAAATATATTGAACAACCATGGGACATCACACAACTTTGCTACATGCTCACAATGATCATGAACCATTCACTTATATCCTATTTACCCTTATACATGCCTCGCTACAACCATAAAAACTCTTGACGGCACCTAGCAGCTTACCATTTACACTGTACATGCGCAACAACTTCCGCAATCCTTCTCTGTCCACTTTGTCACATGCTTTATCCAGATCCATAAATGCCATAAACACCTTACCATCTACACTGTACATGCGCAAAACCTTCTCTGTCCACTTTGTCATATGCTTTATCCAGATCCATAAATGCCATAAACACCTTATAGTCCTTCTCACAAGCATTCCCCACTATCTGTCTCACTTCAAACATCTGATCCACACATCCTCTGCCATTCCTAAAGCCACCCTGTTTGTCACTCACTAGGACTTCTGATATCTCTTTTACTCAATCTCTGAAAATGAAGAACTTACAATTTAAATATTTCTGAGACAAAAGTTTGTGCACTGTAGAGTTTACACGATCTATTGGTACTTACATTTCTGAGGCAACAGTTTCTGTAAAGAGTTTACTCTTTATCTATCGGCTTATATTACTGTGGTACCATATTAATATTGCTGATATCTTGGAATGAATCCCTGACTTCACAAATACTGTACCATAATAAGGCCTGCCTGTGTAACTACAGAACCAATACGTTTTCTAGTACTATGAGTTACTTGTGTACCAAACCTCTAAAGAATACCAGCAGCTGCTGAAAAATATATCCTAACTGTAAATGAACCCAGGGTGGTACAAAACACTCACACTGAGTTGTGCATTAAAGTTAGCCTGCTGAAGGTTGAGATGTCTGGGAGCTGGGCCGAGAGGGACCTTGAATTCACCTGCCCCACCCTCCCCTGTCCCAGCCCTGACCACCACCTTTACCTCTCCTACTGACCCTCCACCACCCAGCCCTGCTCCCCCATCTGGCCCCAGTTGATCAAGAGAGGGCTGGGCAGGGTTTGGGACAGCAGTGGGAGTGGGCAGGACAAGGGATGGGTCAGAACAACCATCCCCACCTCTTGTCTCGACCTGAAAAAGTAACAAGTGACAGCCAAACAAGTAACCAAACAATAAACTGGTACATTTATGTTTACATTTAAAGATCACTGACCATCCTAGGACAAGTTAAGTCTTTTCATTTGATGGCAGCTCTTCCATGTGTCACAAACCTGAGCCATTTCCCTGCTCAATCTCTAGCCCTCCATTCAAGACCTCATCCCATGTCTTCCTCCATCTGCCTCTGGATACTCCTCCTTCCACATTGATACCTGTGACCCTCTTCAGCCAGTCCTCTGCTCCCTCCTCTCAGCATTAGGCAATCAGAGCAAATTGCCAATCAGACCTTCATAAAATTCAAATTACCATATATCCCAAAACTAATCACATACCTGTCAGCAATGAAGCACACATACAGATACTTATCTTATGGTGACAATACTGCATATAGTCTTCCTTATCTACCTAAAGCCAGAAACCTAAATTCTGGAAGCGGTGGCCACAAATGAATCACCTTCATGTCATCCTCTTCCATCAGGCTGCCCTTATTCCTCCTCACTCCCCCTCTCTATACCTCGTCACCTCACCCTTGTCTCCCTCTCCCCCATCACTCCATAAAAATTTATTTAACAATATAATAGGGAGAATTCAAATACACATAACATTTGACAAGGAACGAAAAACATCCACATAATGGAATAACAATGAGTCAATTAATTCAAGTAAGTCAGTCACATACAGTCTTGACTTATCTACTTACAGAGGGCACCACAAATAGGCCTAAGTCACAGTCACTTATGGTAATCAATCTCTTGGCCAAATGAGCACTATTAAGATGAGGATTCTACTCTACCGACGAAAATGGTAACAGTTAATCACATATTACCCCTGTACAAGATGTGGGACTCATTGCCAGGTTACCAAAGACCAGTACATTTTGGGTAAATGACAAACTTACTTCCCCTTCGAAACAACACAATATCGAAGAATGTCTGATTACCTCCTGGGGAACAAACACATGCATAACTGGAGCACTCTCCCTCCCAGATCACGTGGTGTATCATAAAACACTCAAAACAAGGAATGCACCTCTTCATCAGTTATAATCTACTGTATTTCTGTTCAAGTAATACCATCGTTTTCTGCTAGCTAACCAGCACAGTGAGATCACTGAAAATACACTTAATAAGTGGTTTGGAGTTTTTTACTATGACTTCCACAATTCTTAATGCTAAACCTGACTTGGCAGGTTGAAACCCTGAACACCGTGACCAGACTTACAATGCTGTGTTGATCCACTGTGTCTGTAATAAGCTTCTTGGCTGATGTTGGCTTATTGCGCTCCCTCAGTGGTCGTGCAGCAAGAGGACTGCGTGTGGTGGTAGGTGTTCCAGGGTTGGCCAGGCCTGGATTGAGTGTGGCTGATGCTAACCGGCCATTGCGTGGACTTTTGGCATGACCGGGACTTCTTCCTAATCCTCCAGGCCCCTGACCTCGCCCTCCAGCTGGACTGCGAAGGAGATTACTCACTCGGCCACACACGTGGCCACATGGACATGTTGACTCGGCAGAAGACTTGGTGTTCATTGCCCGGGCCATGGCCAGAAGCTGAGCCAGCATCCCCGACAGGTTCTCCACGACAGCCTTTTTCTCCTTCAATTCACACTTCTCCCCCTGCCCTTCCTCCAAAGGCTCCTTTTCCCTGCTCTGGAGGCCATTGTCTCTTCCTAAAGCTAGGGCAGCAGCCATACCTGACCCTGGGATGTCTGATGAGACCACCCCAGGCAAAACATTCACACTTTCCCCTCCCTCACCTGGTGCACTATTAATATCACTACATCTATTCATATTCATTTCATCTTTTGATGTGTGATTCACAGTGTCCCCCTCACTTGTCCTGGTAACACAGTCTACAGGGTCCAAACCTGTGCTACTATCCACACCACTGCTGCTGTTGGCACCATTCTTGTCATCACTAGTGTTACTGTTCTTGTTGCACGTCCCCACACCACTGTCTTTCACTTTGCTTGATGGCTTATCTTCAAACTCATACTCAAGGAAGATCTTTTTGTTCTGACCAAACTGTCAAAATAATTTATTGACATTAAGAAGTGTCTCCACGGAAAAATATACAACATTTAAGAAATAATTTTGATGCTAACAGTACTGTATTCTAAAGAACTTCAATCAAATTACAGTACATGGCACAAGCAGATATGCATATGACTGTCTTCCATCACATGAAGTGTAAATGTGATATTAACTTATATATGAATACACAAGAGTGGCCATGTCTGACAAGTTGTCAACAAATGAATCCATCCATCCATCCATCATCCAATCCTATGTCGCCCCACAGAGAAACGTAGGAGCCCGGGGCTAGGCAAGTTATCCCTGAGTGGCATTACATGAGCAATAAACCCCAACCACCCCTTGGATATAAACCTTCACAGGCTCAATCTGACTGGAGTGCTGTAATTACCCACTAAACCACCAGCCGCCAAAATTTGGTTATATGGTTACCACCCAGCGTAGTTAAGTGGTTTCCTGGTGTACAGGAAACCAATTGGCTTGTCACTCAGTGTAGAGTCACCCATAAGCAGAAGGACAAGGAAAGAATGAAGGAAAGAAAATGAAATCTCATATATAATCAATACAATGATTCACCTTTATAAGTCAATAAGTGAAAAGGTGGGGGTGCTCACCAGCCACTCACTCGATGTAATGATGCTTTGGGTGTCTGCCCTATTCTCTCTTCCTTCCTTCCTCTTCTGTCTTTCTTTCCTTCATTCTTTCCTCTTCCATCTGCCTACAGGTGACTTTACACTCCCTTTTCTTTCTTTCCTTCACTCTTTCCGCTTCCATCCGCCCATGGGTGACATTACACTAAGTGACCCAAATAGTTTCCTGTACACCAGGAAACCATTTACTATGCTGGGTGGTAACCATATAACCAAATTATGGCACCTGGTGGTTTAGTGGGTAATTAAGGCACTCCAATCGGATTAAGCCCGTGTAGGTTTATATTCAAAGGGTAGTTGGAGTTTATTGCTCGCATAATACCACTCAGGGATAAGTGAGGCTGGTCACTCTCATCTTGCCTAGCCCCGGGCTCCTATGCTCCTCATGAGACGGCATAGGCTTGGATGATGGATGGATGGACTACATACTAGCCCATACAATTTAATTCCAAAAGTAATTCTATAATCCCTGCCAGTGTTACAAACATCACAGTTTGATCTGAGGGTCTGACAGTTCTTCTATTCTGACCTATGAGTTTCCTAATAAACACTCCTTCCCTCAACTCACCATAAGATACAGTTCACCAACAGTAACGCCTCCTGCATCCTCAACAGTCCAACCTTTGCGCACCTTCTGCACCCAGGCCTCAATGTCCTTCACCACCTCAGAGCCTCCCTGCTCACCAGCACCACTACCACCACCAATGCTGCTACCATCACCCCGCCCCTCCTCATCCTCAGGGTCTGGGCTGCCTCCCACACCCTGTTCGTCATCACCTGGCTGCAGCTGGAGTAAATGGTAAACACAAGGGTCATCAGTGATAAGAGAAATATTGTCATTATTACAGAAGATCTAACAACATTTCCTATCAATGAAATGGACAGTTGAATAAATGCTATAATGAACCCTGATACAGTACAGCAGATAACGGATTTAACGAAAGCCACGAAGCCTACCAAACTTTCATTGGCTGTAAAGAGCAATGGTCATTATACAGATGTGTTTCCTACCCTTTTTACTCCAACCTCAACTGAAATTACCCTTTCCCTACTGTGACTGCTGAGTTGTAATAAGAGACTACTGTACAATAATACTATACTAGTCATGATGAGGTGTCATGACAAGGATGTGTATTAAGCTGCAAACGGGAGAAAGTAAAGTGTAAAATGGGAGTAGTTTACATTTTTAGTACCATACTATAATAAACCACTGTACTCATTTATTCCTAAACATGTGCTTGAAATCCCACCTGTGGGGGGGGAAGACCTCGGATATAACGAACTATTGGCTTTAATGAACCTGGCTTCCCCCAATTAGTCCGCTATAGTGAGGATCTACTAATTATAAATTATAACAATCATCAGAATCATTTACAACATCTTGCTCCCTCCTGGGAACTCCTAACAAGACTTGGCCATATCAGAACTGCCTCTAGGTTAGGGTACTTTGTTCTCATGCACCTTTCTCACTAAACACCCTGCTTCCTCTCCTCCCCTCCCCCCCACTTACGAATGTACTGTTCCACTCTCTTCCTCAATACCACATTAAGTCTGACTCTTCCGACATTACTCTTGTCACACTTTCTACGACTCTTTGGCATCTTATTTACGTGCATGGTTTGAATATGTCCAAAACACCTCCTGTTTCTCTACTAATAACAACAAAAACAAAAGCATTCATCAACCAAAATTAATGGCAAAAATGCCCATACAAGCAAGTTTATGTAGACTAAACTGTACTTTACAACTAACTGCCAAAAAAGCAAAACAAAAGTAAAATCATTATCACTGTCATCCCAAAGCTAAACCCCACTTAACTCTTATTTCTATCTATCATCCAATCCTTTATTGCCTCATTAGAGGTGTGGGGGTCCAGGGTTAGGCTATCTATTAAAAAAAATAAATAAATAAATACAGTAAAACCTCGATATAACAGACTTCAGTAGACCGGAATTCGCTTTTAACGGACTCGAGGAGCTACCAGACTAAACTCCTATATATAAGAAAAAGTCCGATAAAGCCAGAAAGCAGTCCAGACTGCCTGACAACTTCAGCTATGTTCACCACAATAAGACAAGTAAAAGACATGTTTTTCAGTGCACAGTACAGTATTACTATACCATTTGATTAATGTAGTGAAGGTATAACACAGTTCAATACTGCAATGGTGGTGAAAACCACTGATGCAATCCGGACTAATGTCTGATATATCGGAAAAAGTCCGGATTAGCAGGGGTAAGTCCGGATGTTGCTTTTATCGGAATTTCGCATATTTCGGACTGGCCTGAGCCCCAATTAGTCCGTTATAGTGAGGTCTCACTGTAAATAAAAAATAACTCAGTACTCTTGGAAAGATCATATTACATCTCTTGTAAAATCTGCTTCCAAGAGATTAGGTGTGCTAAGCCGACTCCGTTCCTTCTTTACCCCTGCATAGTTGTTGACTTTATACATGGGTTTCATTCACCCCTGTGTAGAGTACAACTCTCATGTGTGGGGAGGCTCCCCACATATAGCTCTTCTCAATAGGGTGGAATCAAAGGCTTTTTGTCTCATTAACTCTCTTCCTCTTACTGGCTCCCTTCAACCTCTGTCTCTTCGCCGCACTGTTGCATCTTTCTCTCTTCTATCATTACTTCCATTGTTATTGCTCCTCCGAACTGTCTGCTTGCATCCCTCCACGTCTACGACGGATGCGTCTAACAACAAACTCTCATCCCTTTTCTGTCCAACTCTCTAATGTAAGAGTTAATCGTTACTCCCAGTCCTTCATTTACGCAACAGGTCAACTCTGGAACTGTTTCCCTCTCTGAATTTCCTACTTCATATGATCTCCAGTCTTTCAAACGCTGTGTGTCCAGGCATCTCAAAATGAACGGATCTTGAATTTGGCTCTCTTTTGTGTTGTTTTTGTTTTTTTCTTGGAGGGATCGATTGCAGGCTCCTGGCCTTTGGTCCCTTCTTTCTTGTAAAAAAAAAAAAAAAAAAAGGTGTGACAAGTCATACACCTCCAAGCATAAGTGGTCTGTTTCAATGTGCATACCTCTAAGTAAATATGTGGGCCTCTACATATATCTGTAAGTACCTGTGAGTGACTGCATAGTCCTAAACTTATTATTAAGAGTGACTGATACCTGCAAGTGAGTCTATAGGACTCTATATACCTGTGAGTACCTGTAAGTGATTATGTGGTCCTTGTTGTACACCTGAAAGTTAGTGCATGTATAATTGTGAGTAACTACAGTAAAAGTCCCCTAATCCGGCCACCAATAATCCCAAAATCCCAATACTCTGAATTTGTCAATGGGAAATTTTCGAAATTTTCTGGTCTTTTTCTTTCTGGGCTTTATCTAAGGATTTATCTGGTTTGGACTTGCCCTTGGTCTTGGATGTACCTCTCTGCAACTATTCATCTACACTTCTATGCAATGCCACTGAGTAAACCAATAACCCATATCATTTTGAATGTTTATTTAATGATCATGAACACTATCACTAATTTCTGATCGGGAGTTCCCCCTTCGTAGACCTATATACCCAAGGAATACGGAAGTGGGGGACAAAACGAGCTCCACCCACCTCTACCCCAGCTCCCAACCCTCCCCCGTACCCCTACCCCTCTCAACTCCCCACTCGTGATTCTTAACTGGCAGTTACATCTCAAGGTAACTTCATATTTACACTCATAATCACATTGCTAGTTTCGTTTCGTTTAGTTTTTGAAGGCTCCAACATGCTTGCATGCGACGGCCTTGGTCACCTAATGGCGGCTCTCCACGCTGCTCGATCCCTGGCAGCCTCCCTGTTCAGTCCCTTAACCCTTAAGTCACACTTAATGACCTTGTCCCATGTCTTTCTCGGTCTACCCCTCCCACAATATTAACACCTCTCACCCTCTGTACCCAATTATCATCCCCCATCCTCTCCACATGTCCAAACCACCTCAGCCTACCTCTCCTCATCACAACACCAATACACTCCAGTCCCATCCTACCTCTCAACTCTTCCATCGTAAACCCAGCCCCC
>JAGKTI010000196.1:66549-99002 GCA_018397915.1 Birgus latro | reverse complement strand
ATAAAATCAAGCAATTTTTACCAGAAGCCCCTGAGGCACTTTGATGTGAATTGTATCATATTCCAGTTTCTGCCAATGGTGATCTATGATGTGATCTTAATCATAAAACATTTATATGATTGTCAAAGGATATGGCTTCAATAAATTTGCCTCAAATTTTGATACTGGATACAGAATAAATAAGTCACAAATTAAAACAACCAGCAACTCCAGTCATGGGAGACAGGAAGACACACTAGAAATTTCTTGGTCAGTTGGAGGATAATGCTATACAGTAATTTTATATTTTAGCTTTCTGCATTTTTTTTTTTCAGGAACTAATGATTATAAAAAAATATACATATATATATAAAACTACCAGTGAAAAGCTCATATATTTCTACTTCTAGACATGCACATAAAAGTCACACCACAGTCTGGAGCAACAAAGCTGGGAATATTTGTGCTTCACTTTCTTTTCATTAAGAGTAGAACTGCACTGTCATTACGTGAATTTTTCTTAAACACAAATAAAAAGCGTGAGATGGATGATACTGTATAAGCCAATTAAAACAATTCTGACAGGGAATCAATCAAGCTATAAATATCTACCAAGGCTCTATCTAGGCTGAGAAGGCAGACAGCCATGAATTTATCTTAATACTCTGCAAATATATGATGAAAAGACATAAAGTATTAAGAAGATTCACCTGTATGTGGTTATTCTGCTTTTCTGGAGAAAGAGCCTGACCCACTGTGCCATCATTATCAAAATCCACCTCTGTGTCACTCAAGTCATCAGGCTCCTCTTGTGATGCTTCTCCAAGGTCCTCTGGTTCACCACGACCTCCAATGTCCCCTTCCCTACACAGTTCCTCAGTCCCTCTAGTCTCCCCTTCCCTTGGCACCTCTGTTCTCTTTCCTTCCCTCTCCAGTCTCTCCTCTCCAACAGTGTCTCCATCCCCTCCCATTCTCTGCTGCTTTGCCTCTGTCCCTGTTTGCTTGTCCACTGCTGCGTCCTTCTGCCTATCCGTTTGGCCATCCTTCTGCCGAGCTTCTTTTCGCCTGCTTGGTCGACCCACTTTCTCACCGCGCCTCCTGAGTCGTGCCTCATGGCTGGACAAGGACACAAATGAGCTCTTCAGCACCACTTCAGGCTGGGAGGAAAGAGAAAACATGTAGCTTAAAGGATAAATGCTACTTAAGACTGCTATCTCAAGTTTTCTGTAATTATTTATTACTTACAGGATGAAATGCATCTTATCAGTGCTACCTCAAGTTTCCTACAACATGAAAAACTGGAGTACATTATCAGACATGCACACTTCCTTGTATTCATTCCTTCATCATCTAATCTAGTGTTGCCCCATGAGGAGTGTAGGGGCCTGGGGCTAGGCAAGTTGGTCCTGACATTTAAGATGAGTGACCAGCCTCACTTATCCCTGAGTGGAATTATGTGAGCAATAAACCCCAACCACTCCTTGGATAGAAATCTACACCAGCTCAATCCAACTGGAGTGCCTTAACTACCCACTAAATTACCAGGCACCATTATTTGGTTATATGGTTACCACCCAGTGTAGAAAGTGGTTTCCTGGTGTACAAGAAACCAAATGGCTTGTCACTCAATGTAGAGTTAAAAAAAAAAAAAAAAGTCCCTGATTATTGCTTGCATGGTGCAAGGGGCCAATGCCAAGAGATATTGTTTATTCCTTTCAATTAGGTGGAGATATTCATCCTTTTGCACTTACTTTCTGCTGCTCAATGGCAGAATAAGACAATAATGCAGCTCTACATCCTATCCAAAGAACTTCTTCTTGACAAGTACCATATTCTTCCGTTAATTTCATGTTACAGCTAAGCGTTCAATATGAAGCTAGGCCAATTTTATGCCTAAAGTTAAGAGTATATATCAGCAGTCCAGGATATCTAAAGACATGAGACTAGACCCTTGGGGGTTCAGGGTAGTGAGGTAATGCACTTAACATATGACCTCACCTCAGCATCCAATTTATACTGACCTCCTGTCAGCTGATGGGAGAGAAAAAACTTATATCCTTCTTTTAACCTCTTCATTATGATGATTGTATATTCATTATTAGACAGACTAACATAATACAATTTTATTCATCAAGTCCGTCCAACTCCAAACGTGATGGGGTTAAGGCTGTACCTAACCCTCCATTCTAAAATGTCTACCCTAGCAGAATAAAATCATTGGGAAAGAATAAGAATAAAATGAAAAAACATCCCCTGGCTGAATGGGCTAAACAGCAGCTACCCACTACCCACAAGATTAATGAACTGACCTGCACTGTAATGGGTTTGATCTTGACCCCACGGACAGGCATGAGACGCAAGGTTGGCTCTGAGGTTTCTGGCAGCTGCAGAGGAAAGTTTACTTGGGATGAGAGGGTGTCAAGCTGGTAATCACAAGTCAAGGAAATGGACTTAATATACAGTATATCCTCAGTATATCCTGTAACTCCTTCACCATGATGAATCTCTCCTAAACTGAATAACTATTTGGAGTAGTTGTAGTTGCTGATCAATCCCAGTCTGTCAAGCTGAGCAGATCGATAGCTGGCAAGCAACCGCCCCTGAAAGGCCATCGCATGCAGTGAACTGGTATGATACCCTGTAGCTTAAAACACCTCCCCACAGCAAGGCAGAGGGATTGGTGCAAAGGTTTGGTTACTGAATCAGTCACATTTGCATCTTTCCACCCAGTTAACATGGGCACCTTAGCAGCCTCTACTTCACCCAGTTATTTGATTATATGGTTAACAACCAGTGTTGTAAATAGTTTCCCAGGATGCTCCTCTGTGGGGCGACATAGGATTGGATGATGGATGGATGGATGGTCTCAGGAAACTATTAAGCCTGTCACTCAGCGTAAAGGCAGCTGAAGTAGAGAGAAGAGCAATAAAAGTGATAGGAAGGAAAGGGAACAGAGGGAAAAGACGACAGCGGATGGACACAGAGATGGAATGAAAAAGGAGAAGGAAAACACTACAAGAAGTGAAAGGCTGATGGTCATTGCCACCTACCACCTCTGCAGTAGTTTAAACACATCATACTGAAAGAAATAATAGAAACTGTTTCTAATGCCTTTACTATTAGAAGTCTATCTGCAGGTGGATAAAACATCTGGCAAAGGTACAACTACCATTAAGAATCATATCAGTGTTGCAAATCTGAACATAGCACAAAATCGGACACATAAATAGCCATCTTCTCTGAAAGAACACAGTCATTTTGTTCACACTCCCTAAAGGCATATAAGCATTGCTTGATTCCAAGCATCTGACTTCTTCATATAGGGATGCAAATTTCTAAAGCATAGCTCTTTGAAATCAGAGGAGACAAAGCCTCAGATGCAGTCTATTCCCCAGCCTGTGCTGAATGAGGTAAGAAAAAACAAATAAAAAAAATAAGTGCTGGACAGTGAGGTTACCACACCTCATTTGGTCCCCTTGTGTGAAGTGCAAGAGATACAGGCACAATACTATATTTTTTTCTCCCTACTGCAAGGATGAGCACACACATAATAAAAGGATACAAGTTTGAGATTTGAGTGTCGCCACTTCTGCTGGAGGTGTGTGAGAATGGTGGCCAGGGGGCGCTGGAGGGGGCAGGTCAGACGAACACGAGGGTTGTGAGCCCGACCCTGCACATGGCACCAGGCGTGAACACTACCTGGCACAATTTCCACTGTCACACTGGTTGGCACTCGAAGCTCTGTATGCTCCCGGTGCTCTGTGGGAGGGACACCAGGTGTATGAAAGGGCACAAGTAGAGGAAGAGTGAAATGCAAAGAAGTAAGAACAAGAGGCTGGCAACCATATCCATAAGAGTTAGCCTAAGCAGGTATGTGATTTATTGGTTACCATATCCAGAAGAGTTAAGCAATGTGATTTACTGGTTACCACATCCGCAAGAGTTAAGCGGGCATGTAAGTTACTGGTTATCATATCCACAAGAGTTAAGCAGGCATGCGAGTTACTGGTTACCATATTCGTAAGAGTCAAACAGGCATGTGAGTTACTGGTTACCACATTCACAGGAGTTAAGCAGGCATGTGAGTTACTGGTTATCATATTCATAAGCATCAAGTAGGCATGTGAGTTACTGGTTACTATATCCACAAGGGTTAAGCAGGCATGTGAGCTACTGGTTATCATATCCACACGAGTTAGGCAGGCACGTGAGTTACTGGTTACCATATCCACAAGAGTTAAGCAGGCATGTGAGTTACTGGTTAACACATCCACAAGAATTAAGCAGGCATGTGAGGTACAATGGTAGGAATAATGAGAGAAGTGGAGGCATGAGGTTATTTAGCATATCCACAAAAGTTAAAATATCATATATACTTGTGCATGGGTTTTATGTACAATATAGCTACTTTTTATGAACAGGTTTCAAGCCAAATTATGTTCATTACATTCCTGGTAACTATCTAAACCTACAGTATAGTAAAACCTCACTATAATGGACTAATTGGGGCCCAAGCCATTCTGAAAAAAGCAAAAATACGATAAAAGCGACATCCAGACTTCCACTGCTAACCCAGACTTTTTCCGATATATCAGACATTAGACCAGATGGCATCAACTTTCAACTGTATCCACTACCACTGCAGTACTGTACTGTATTATACATTCACTACAATAATCAAATAGTATAATATATGTAATAATACTGTACTGTACACTGATAATCCTGTCTTTTATCAACCTTATTGAGGTAAACATAGCTGACGTGGTCAGGCAGTTCGGACTGCTTCTGGCTTTATCGGACTTTTTCCGATATACAGTATAAGAATTTAGTCCAGTAGCTCTTCGATTACGATAACAGTGAATTCCGGTCTACTGAAGTCCGTTATATCGAGGTTTTACTGTATTTCCTAAGATCAAATGCTCCCTCTGGCCCATATCAATCACAATCAACAGTACTTGTCTTGAGAAACTATGCAGAATACATACGTCCTACGAAGGCAGAACAATAGATAGCTACTACTAGTGTGGGAGGAGAATATCATCATCATCATCATCACCTAATCCTATGTTGCCCAATGAGGAGTATAGGAGCCTGGGGCTAGGCAAGATGGTCCTGACATTTAAGATGAGAGTGACCAGCCTCACTTATCCCTGAGTGATGCTACATGAGCAATAAACCCCGACCACCCCTTGGATATAAACCTGCACAGGCTCAATCCAACTGGAGCGTCTTAATTACCCACTTAACCACCAGGCTCCATAATTTGATTATATGGTTACCACCCTGCATAGTAAATGGTTTCCTGGTGTACAGGAAACCATTTGGCTTGTCACTCAGTGTAGAGTCACCCACAGGCAGAAGGAAGTGGAAAGAATAAAGGGGGGAAAAAAAAAACAGATGAGGGAGTGCAGAGTCACCTGTAGGTATAAGGAAGAGGAAAAAATGAAGGAAAGAAAGAAGGAAGAAGACAAAAGAAAAGAAGGAAGGAAGAAAGGAAAGGGCAGTCACCCGAGAGCAGCACTGCATTGAGTGAGTGGATGGTGAGCACCCCAACCTATCACTATCCACATAATAATCAAACCAGTACCTGGTAAGATGCATTAGTACCCCCTGTGAAGTTAATAAACAAATAAAACATTAAACAGTTAATCCTTGTTTAAAGTTGCTTTCTTGTCAAGTGGCAGATCAATTAGGTTAGAGTACGATCTCCTCTTCACCTGAAATTATTTGTGATTCATTATAAAGTTACTCTGAAGATAAGTGTATATCATGGGTTCTTTAGTCTCTCAGTCATAACCTAAAACATTTCTCATCTACAACTGCTCTATTTAAAGTAGCATTTTGCTTGAACACATCCTAAACATCCCTCAGCCTGACTGAGCCACTGATGTGCATGGCAAATTGGAGTGCAAACATGAAATATATATATATTTTTTTTTAATGTAAGGAAGAAGGAACCAAAGGCCAGAATCCTGCAAGACTGTTTCTAGAAAAAACAAAAACCAGATATCGGAGAGCCAAATTCAAGGCCTGTTTATTTTGAGATGCCTGTACACAACACTCTCAACTATCAGATTCAGCCTTTTGAGAGTGTGGCAGAAAGCAGTGTGCAATGTAAACATGGATACATCTGTTGTCAACAAAATTCTCACCTTCTATCTGATTGAGCCTCTTGAGTGCACGACAGATGGGGGTGCGAACGCGGATACTCTTGCCCTTGACCCGTACACTAGTGGAGCCTTTACGTATTAGTTCCTGCAGCTTGAGGGCACGTCGCTCATCCAAGTTGCTTCCAATCTTCTTTCGCAGCTCACCATAATTGATGAGACCATATAACTCCTGGGTGGCCTTTTTCACACCTAAAAGAGCAGAGGGCCAATAAAAATATCACCATAATCATCATCATCCTGACCTTTTCTCCCACCAAAGGATGGGGTGAGGTAGGAACTGTAGCCTCCATAAATGAAGGAAAGCGAATGCATGAAAGTGGAAGAGCTATCAACAGAATGGCCAGTGAAATGGTCCAGATACTCATTCACATATCACTCATGCCTCTAAAATCCTGACACCACCTCACAAATTTAATTACCAGGTGTATCTTTTTCTGTATGATGTCCCAATGGTTGTTCAATATATATATGGATGGGGTGATAAGAGAAGTAAAAACACGAGTAATGGAGAGAGGGATGGCATTGGTAATTAATGGTGATGGATGGAATACAGAATCTCAGATTTATTGGATGCTATGATGCAGTGCTACTTGCAAATACTGGACAAGAACCTGGTAGACTAGTGCAGAGTTTTGCTCATGCCTGTGAGCATCATGCCTTGAGAGTAAATGTGGAAATGAGTAAAGTGATGGTAATCGAGAGAGAAGGTGACTTCCAGTGTGATGTTACGGTGAATGGAGACAGGCTGGATTTGGTGAGAGTTCAAATACCTGGGTACAGTGATAGAAACAACAGAAAAATGTGCAAAAGATGTGGAAAGTAGAGTGACACAAGAAAGGAAAGTAGCTAGTGCTATGAAGGTCTTGATAAGAAACAGAGACTTGAGTGTTGCAGCTGTGCGAGGCTTACATGATGGAGTGTTAGTGCCAACTTTACCATACAGATGTGAGACTATGGTGCAACATGAAAATGAAAAGTGTGAAAGCAGTGGAGACAGGACTGCTGAGGAATGTATGTAGAATACAGAGAGTGGACAGGATATGAAATAATGTGATTTGTAAAAGATGCGGAGTGAGGAAGTCTGTGGACACTAGAATCGATGGGAGCGTACTGGGATGGTATGGTCACACAGGGAGAATGGATAGCAATAGAGTGGTGGAAAAGGTATATCTGAGCAAATCTGAAGGAGGGAGGAGGCGAGGTAGGCTAAGGAGAAGATGGAGGAATATGGTGGATGAGTGGGTGAGGAAGAGAGGTATGGAAGTCTGTGAGGCTAGGGGACTGACAAGAGATTGAGCTAGCTGGATGAATGTTGTGAGATGAAGTGCACGATCAGGGATTTGGCACCCCTTTTAACATGACAGCATTTGGACTGACTCTATCGGATATGTTTTTGTGAAGCTACAGAATGTGTTGACAGTTTTGGCATGTCAGATAAAGCCAGGATTCCAGTGGCTTGAATGATGAGTGATTGGAAGTGTGGCCCACTGGATTGGGCAAACATGGGCTGTCTGGATGTTGCTACTCCTCATTCTGCCCTAGGGTGGGAAAGGAAGTTCGGATGATGATAATAATGACCTTTTTTTGTTACTTTTCTGCACTACATCTAAAAGTGAGAGAGAGTAAGAAGACAGTGGATGAGGAATTTGGAAGGAATTTCAGTGTAAAGTAGAGGGAATGTAAGAAAATGTTCTGGAAAGAGGTAAAGAGAGTTAGGCAGTGATAAAGATGTTAGTAGGGGAGTGAAAGATAAAAATGGCAGATTGATGGAGGAGAAGAGAAAAGTGAGCAGATGAAAAGAACACTTTAAGGAACTGTTAAACGTAGAGAATGAAAGTAATGCGAGTACAGTATAAGTGGCTGGGGAATGGCTGGGAGGATGAGGGAGGTGAGATGGGAGGAAGAGATCAGAAGGGCAGAAATAGTGGAAGCAATGAAGGAAGTCAAAATGGGGAAGGCCCCAGGAATTGATGGAATGTGAGGTGAAATGCTGAAACATAGGGGAGATATAGTAGTAGAGTGGATATGGAAGATGTGCATATTGGCCTGGGAGGAAGACAGAGTCCCGGAGGCATGGAAGACAGGTGTAATTATTCCCATGTACAAAGGAAAAGAGGAGAAAGATATGTGTGGTAATCATAGGGGCATTTGTCTTCTTAGTGTAATAGGTAAAGTATATGGTAGAATATTTACTGACAGCCCAAAATAACAGAGAAATTAGTTGGAGAAGAACAGGGAGGTTTTACGAAGGGAAGAGGTTGTGTAGATCAGATATTCATCCTTATGTCTTTAGTGGAAAAGTTTCTAAAGAAGTGAAAGAAGTTGTATGAAGCCTTTATAGATTTGAGAAAGCATATGACAGAGTGGATAGACAAGGGATGATAAAAATATTATGAATATATGGAGTAAATGGGAAGTTGCTGAATGAAGTGAATAGTATGTATGAGAGTTCTAAGGTTGAAGTGCGTGTGGATAGTGAACTGAGTGAATTTTCTATCTGAATGTTGGATTGAAACAGGGATGTGTCATGTCTCCATGGCTGTTCAATCTGTATATGGATGGGGTTATAAAAGAGGTACAAGGTAGGGCAGTGGATGTTGGAGTGACCCTAATGAGAAAGGGCAGCACTTGGAAACTTCCTGTACTGTTGTTTGCAGACGATACTGTATTGTTAAGTGAAGATGAAGGGGAACTGAAAGGCTTAGTGAGCGAGTTTGGGAGTGGGTGTAAGAAACGGAATATAACAGTGAATGCAGGGAAGAGTAAAGTCATGGGAAAGAGAAATTAAGTTACTGAATGTACAGAGAGATTGAATGATGAGGAAATGGAAAATGTGAGTGCATTTAAGTACCTGGGTAGTGTGATGAGTAAGGATGGAAGTTTGGAGGATGAAGTGCCTGAAAGGGTGAAATAAGGAAGAAAGGTTGTTTGTTATTTAAAAGCAGTGATAAAAAATAGGGAAGTGAGCATGGCAGTAAAAAAGTCGCTGCATGCTAGTATTGTGATACCAATTCTAACATATGGAAGTGAAGCTTGGACCTTGTTGGAAGGACACAAGTCAAAAGGAGAGCAGTGGCAATATGTTATTTGAGAGGAGTATGTAGAGTTACATGGAGAGACAGACTGACAAATGAGGAAGTGAAGAAATGTTGTGGTGTGGATGTGGATGTTATAGAAAGCATTAGGAGAAATACACTGAGGTAGTTTGGCCAAGTGGAGAGGATGAAGTGTGAGAGACTAACAAGGAGAGTGTATGCAAGTGAGGTTGAGGGGGGAAGAGGGAGGGGAGGCCAAGGGTGAGATGGAGGGTTGGAGTGGAGATGTACATGAGAGAGGGGTGTGTGAGCTAGGGGGGGGGAGAACAGTGAAATGGCCAGGGACAGGGTGATGTAGAGGCGATTTGTATATGGGCATCCTTTAGGGGATTGAGGCATCTGGCAATAGATTGATAGAGAGACAGATCAAAAACTTCAGCAGGTTCCAAGGTCTGACAAACACAGGTGATAAAGAAAGCAGTCAAATATCCTCCCACAATACATTACCCAACTGCCACATTACATTCAGATCCCTGTTTTCAGTTCTGTGTAAATTAACAATCTACAGTTCGTCAGATGGCTAAATCCTGTAAGGGATATCCACAAACTAACTGCCTCCATGCCACCCTCTCCTCTGTCATCTGGTTACCCTCTCTCCAACTCAGATCCACCCCCCCCACCCTTAAACCTCACTGCCCTATCCCTCTATGTTCCTTTCAGTCTCCTCTCTCTCCCCCTCCTCCCCTCCATCTCACTCACACGCACTCTCCTAGACTTCCAATAGGTCGTCTCACTCTTCATCCTCTCCACATGGCCAAACCATCTCAAAGTATTTCTCCTAATGCCTTCAAGCATTTCCACTATACCACACCACTCTATTTCCTCATTTATCTGTTTATTTCTCCACACGCTCCTTTCTGATAACTTATTTCCACTGTTCTCACTCTTAACAAACTGGGGCCAACAATACCATTCCCAACACTCTTGTAGTCAGCCCACGATTTCTGTTACTCTATATATATTGTACATGGCCCTGAAAGAAAAAATATTAATCAAATTAACGTAATGAAAAAGAGGAAGTGAGGAAAATTATAGTTAACACAGCTTAAATCATAACTACTGCACTCTTCAGTGAATTCTGTCATTTTCCTTACTCTGCTGATTAAATTTCCAGTAATTATGGTTGAAAAATGTGTATAACAATGGAGTATAACTGATATAACAGTCTCTTGAACCAATAACATACCAATTTAGCAATATCATATTACATATACTTTATGTCAACTCGTACCATTCCCCTTATATGTATGTATTATGCCGTTATGTATAGAACTGAAGACGTAAGCAGCATTCCCAGGCTTGCCAGCCAACCAATGCCATATGTCCCAGCCAGTTGAAGGCTAACATCTACAGAGGCGACACCTTATCTCTGTGCTCCACAATTAAAGGCTGTAAATAGCTACTCCAGGACTTTCCTTCAACCATCAAGAGAGGGGTGTTACATTTTGGTAGCAGCGGTGTTCGGACTGTTGTTTCTGACCACCTCCTACAGTGTTTTAGTGCCAAAAACTCCTCCTTGCCGCTCCGCCTCTCACAGCCTCGCCCTCACTCTCGTGGCGTAATACCGGCTACTACCGGCTCTGCATCTACAGGTGTCCAATTTCCCTCACCAGTGTCGTTCTCTACATCGACCACAGGACAGACACCTCAGGCGCAGGACTTGGTGCAGTTTTAATGAAACTAGATCAAGCATCCAGGAAGCGTGTAATAGCGTATGCTAGTCGCGCACTTACCACCGCTGAACGTAATTACAGTGTCACCGATTTAGAAGCTTTGGCAGTCGTCTGGTCCTTGAAACATTTCAGAGACATAGTATATGGTTATCCAGTGCATATCCAGACAGACCACCTTCCTCTATGTGATTTAAGGGATGGAACCTCACCGGTAGGTTAGCTAGATGGTCCATCACCATCCAGGACTTCAATCCCACTTCTCAGCATGTCCCAGGAAAATCGAATGTAGTCGCCGACGCCCTCTCACGTCATGTAGCCGCACCTGTCACGTCCCTGCAGCCCAAGGCCACTAACAGCACAACCTTAACATAAAAGGATGTTCAAAACTCTCAGCACAAAGATTTCATGTGGTCCAAAGTAGTTTATTTCCTCGAATCTGGAGATGCCTCGGCCTTACCTGCTCTACCAGTATCACTAGATGAGTTCATACTAAAAGATGGTCTCTTGTACAGAAAAACATTCCTTACAGGGAAGGATTTGCCCAACAGAGAAGTACACCAACTCGTTGTCCCTAGTGACCTGATATCTGCAGTCCTTCATATCGTTCATGATACACCTCACGCATCCCATCCAGGTAAAGACCGATGCTTGCGCCAAGCACGTCTCGAGTACTAATGGCCAACCATGCGTCGCGATATCAATGCGCACTGTGACTCTTGCATCTCATGCCACCGTCACAAAGGTTCCACTGGCTTACCTGCACCGCTCTTACAATATCCAATCCCATCACGCCCAAGGGAAACAGTGTCCATCAATCTTCTACAACTCCCTCTTACAGAATCAGGCGCAGAGTATTTGTTTGTAGCAGTCGACCACTTCTCACGCTACTGTGTCCTCGTACCCCTCTCAGATAAGACCGCGAAGAGTGTTGCACGTACCTTCGTAGATCACGTAATTTGCCCGTTCAGTACGCCACATACCATCCTCACTGACAACGGTACTGAGTTCAACAATAACCTCCTGGAAGAGATCTGTCACCGCTTTAAAATTAATAAATGCAATGTCATACCTAACCATCCAGCTTCCAATGGCCTTATAGAGCGCCACAATAGAAAAATCTTAGAATGCCTCAGACACCTCGGCTCCCATAGTTCGTCATGGGATGACTGGATTCCCCAAGTGGCATCCTCCATCAATAGCTCCATCAACGCTTCCACTGGTGAATCTCCCTTCTTTGTCCTCTGTGGTTTTGACAAACACCTACCATACACCTTGTTATCCTCAAAGCCAGACCCCATCTATAACATGGATGATTATGTCAAAGTAAAATTGGCCAACTTCCAAACAATCCATCAGTATGTAACATCCAATCTCGCTTCATCTAAGGAGGGCATGATACAACACCAACATAAATCTGCCTCTCCTATCACTATCAACATCAGTGATCTAGTCTTTGCTCATTCCCATACGCGCACATCTAAATTGGATGACAAATTTACCGGCCCTCATCATGTACTGAATAAACAAGCCAACAAGTTCCACATCCAAGACCTCTCCACTACAGACACTAAGTGGGTCCATGCTGACGATCTAAAACGTGCTCCACAGGGCCTAGCGTTGGAAGAATCACGCTGCACAACCAACTGCTCTCCCTCCTACTCCACAAATCCCTCAATCTACCCCATCTCCACCTATCCATCAGTCTCCTTCATCTCCACCTACACCTTACTCATCCATCAACCAATCAATATCGATCCAAACTGCGTTCTGCCCATTAACCTCTCCAGGAACTCTCCCATTAATTCTCACCTAATCTTCTAGGTATGACATTAGCGGTCTACCTGCTGGCAGTGCTGACCCTCCTAGGGTACGGGTCGGGTGAGGACGATGGTGGAGTACGTCCCGGGGCCTTGGTCAGCTCGGAAGGCGAGGTAATGCTCAATGAAGATGTAGTCTCCCTCCGCTACGATCTTGCGCCCCTGGCCAACGTAGCCATCGCCCTGCCTGCCTACGCACACCAGCTCCACAAAATCAAGACCCACATCACAGCCCTCATGGGGAAACACAACCCAAATCAGTATTTATATCATCTTTTCCTCCGACTCTCCTGGCACTTGCAATACATTTCTCGTAAATTCACTGAGCTCGATGACACATTCTCCATTCAGCCACCCGTAGGTCGTTCTCGTGTGAAACAAGGTCTCTTTGACCTTGGAGGTGAGATTCTAAGCGGCTTGTTTGGCGTCGCTACAGCCTGTGACCTTTCCGGCTTCAAATCTGACCTAGCTCATTTAGCTTCTGCCCTAGAGTCTCAACGCCGAGTCATCTAGGTCCAACACACTATGTTACAGAAGATTACAACCCACCTAAATGAAGTAACTTACACTCACCGACATCTTAAAACAACACCTCTCCAATCTCAACGTTATTTCTCAGTTCTTTTATCTCAAACTCAACATGGATAATCTCCAACTAGCCACTGACTCTCTATTCTCTCAGGTCACTACCTTGGTTCGTATCCTAGTCGATGCTATTAATGGATGTGTCACTGCAGACTTAGTACCTATCTCAGCTCTCCGCTCTGTATTAGAATGGGCTCACTCTACTTTCAGTTTATCCCCAGTACTCCCCTACTCCTCTCTCGAATATTACTATCCAGTTCTCAAGGCCACTCTTCTCACCAAATACGTCGTCGTCCATATCCCTCTACGTTCTGACATCACCTTCAACCTTTTCCACATCATTCCCTTCCCCTTCGGCTACAACAACTCCTTATTGCAAGTCTCTGTTCCTTCAGAATATTTCCTCCTCTCACATGACCGTCTTTCAGTTGCCTTCCTTTCTACCATCGACCTCCAGCAGTGTTCCTCCCTCACCCCTACCTCTCGTCTCTGTGCTGCTCACCTTTTCGCTATCTTCCCTAGCAGTGCTACACCCTGTGAGTCTGCTTTAGTTCGTAACCATTCCATATACTCGGCCTGTTCCTTTGTTCCAGCTCCTGTACTCCCAGTCCACCGTGCTCACCTCAACCACGTCCAGTACTTCTTCTTTACTGTTCCCACCTCTGTCACCATCATGTGTCCTGGTACTTCGGTCTGCTCCATACCTGCTAGTGGTCTCTACAAAGCACCGGACTATTGTACCGTCACATCAGAGTCAGTCATCACTTACACCACTCGCTATCACCAATCAGTCCGTAAACACTCCTATGACATCTTCCAACCAATTGACATGCCGTCCAACCTGCCATCTACTAACATTACCGTTATCTCCCACAACATGCGTATGCTAACATTCCTCAACGACAGTGACTTCATTATGGATCAATTTTCTCTGGCCCTCAGCCGTTCATGGGTTCATCCAACCGTTGTGTTTCCCCCTGTGGTCATCTCTTTCATAGGTTTTCTCCTCATCCTCTGTGCAGTGCACTGTTGTGTCCAGAAAATGGAACACAGACTACAGGAAATCAGAATTGCTACTGGCATAGTACACCCTACTCAAGATTAAGTGCCCTAGCATTCAGTGACTACCAATGCCACCTGATAAGCAGCATAAACTGTGGACAGAAACAGTACCACCAGCAAATGTTGACATATCTCTGATACAATAATGTGTGACATATAGAAACTAACATAAAAAAAAAAAAATGGAAAGACATGTGTATCCTATTTACAAGAGTGAGCTACAGTACTCATATAGATCTAAGAACATGCGTGAACGCATACTCTATTTACTCCTTGTATCATATATCAACATGACTCCTTATGTATCTTATCTCAACATACCTCCCCTTGTAACAATGTATATCCCTACTTTACATCCCCTTGACATGGCCATGTCCTCCCTCCGACCCCTGTATCATACTTACTCCCTACCATCCCTTGTATCTTAATCCCTCCCTCCTTCCCCTGTATCATAATCCCTCCCTACTTCCTCTGTATCATACTCCCTACTTGTACAAAGCTCCCGCCTCCCTTAGTCATATGAACCACCCCATATAACTCTTCTCTCATGTCAGGAGACACCATCTCTACCACCCGGAGGAGTATTGTACCATTCCCCTTATATGTATGTATTATGCCGTTATGTATATGTATATATGCCACCCCTCCCCCCACTGTATCCTAGAACTGCAGACGTAAGCAGCGTTCCCAGGCTTGCCAGCAAACCAATGCCATATGTCCCGGGCAGCCGAGGGCTAACATCTACAGAGGTGACACCTTATCTCTGTGCTCCACAATTAAAGGCCGTAAATAGCTACTCCAGGACTTTCCTTCAACCATCAAGAGAGGGTTGTTACAAACTGTTTGTTTTAAAAGATCCCAACATGCTTGTGAGCATTGGTCTTGGTCACCTACTGGCGGCTTCCCACACAGCTCGATCTCTAGCAGCCTCTTTATTCAGTCCTCTATCCCTGAGGTCACACTGTATGACCTCCCACGTCTTTTTCGGTCTACCTCTCACAACTCTACTCTCAATGTTCATACCACTCTCAGTACCCTGCTGTCATACTCCATCCTCTCCAAATGACCAAGGCATCTTAATCTACCACTCCTCAAAACAACACTATTACATTTACGTTCCACCCTTCCTTTCAACTCTTCATTTAAAATCTTAACCTCCCCCCAACAATACTGTTCTGCCTCTCACAACTCCACTCTCAATGTTCATACCTATCACTCTCCGCACCCAGCTGTCACACTCCATCCTCTCCAAATGCCCAAGCCACCTTAATCTACCCCTTCTAAACACAACACTATTACATTCAAGTTCCATCCTTCCTTTCAACTCTTCATTTAAAATCTTAACTCCCCCCCAACAGTAATGTTCAAGGGCAAACCTAAACATCCACCAAATCAGTATCATTGCTGTACATTTCAGCTTATGAATGTCCTCCTCTTTTACTTCCCAAGTCTCACTAATAAAATTCTACACATCACAACGTATCTAAATCAAACCACATTACAGTGCAGCCTCGTTATATGATGCCCCATTAGCCTATGAGATAAATCGCTACAACTATAATTAAAAAGTTATACCTTGTCTCAAAACAACGTTAAAAAATTAACTGTGATTTTGCTACAACGACATTTTTGACAGCCGTCTCCGAGAATCTCCGGCAGACACAGTGATGCACACAAGCCAAAATGGCTGCAGAGGGTTTACCTTGGCTGTGACTGTTGCTTTTCATTCTATTTTGTGCATGAAAGGCCACTGAAACATCATTGTTATTGCCAAATAACAGTGACAGTGCTAAACAAATAGCGCATCATGCAACATTCAGCGAAGTGATAATTTTTTGTGTGAAAAACTGAAATTCGTGATTTGGAAATGTGTTAATCTTACACAACTATCATCCCCTTTCTAGACCTCTACACAGCTGACTAAGTGAAGATTTCCACCCAGTGTTTACACTGGCGATGATCGTTGCTTTTCATTTTATTCTGTACGTGAAAGACCACTGGAACACCACTGTTAATGCCAAATAAGAGTGAAAGTGCTTAACAAACAGTGTAGTGTGCAATATTTAGTGAAGTGATACTGTATCTTTTTTGTGTGGAGTGGTCAACCAGGCCCCCCAGCTGCCCCCCAACCCAGGGGGAGGGGGGGGCCTTGGTGATGACTCGTACCAGCATAAGACAAATTTCAGGTGCTTGGCATTTTTTTTTTTTCAAGGCTTCACAGTCAAGGTCACCCTCCCTAACCCCACTGAACCCATGTTATATCGATCTGGTCATGTGATAATTAATTTCACAATAGGTCTTCACTTGACATAAAACTATCATATAACGAGGCTCCGCTATATTAAAAATAAAGAACTGTAACAAAAAATTTAACTGCTGGGTTCTAAAGAATGAGTCAATACAAATGCAAAAATTAATATAAGAATAAAGTAACAATAGCAGGACTAACCCTCATTGAAGGTGATGTACTTGGATATCTTGTGCCAGGTGCGGTAGTAGAAGTGACGCACCTGGTCCTTGTTCTTCACCTGGCTTCGGGGTGCACCCTTCTTGCGCAGTTTTGTTGTCAGGTAAGTCTGTTAGAATGGAAGCATCAATGAATCTTACTCTGTCCACTTGTAACCTGGCCTAAAACTGCCATCTAACACAAATCCTGAGCAGTAACAAGAGATTAAAATACGGTGCTTGATACAGAGAACTGCTATGGAATGAAAGCAGGGTAGCACAAGTGTCTTATTCTGCCACTGTGCTTCGAAAACAAGCTGCAAGAGAAGAAAAATATTCAACAAGGTAAGGTGGCAAACTAAAGTTGCTTAAAACTTGATGTTTAGAACAATTACAGTTGTGTAAAACTACAACAAAGTCACTCTCTTGGAAATGCCAATGAAGGAAATAAATAAACACTCCGAAAACATAATACAGTAATCCCTCTAGTATCATGATATCCATTACCCGGACACTGTGATCTGGCTGTACGAAACCATTGCTTGTACATTTTTCCATTTTATCCGGACAAAATGCATATGTCTGGGTGGAAGTTATGGCAGTGCGAACATTTTCGCCCAGCAGTATGACCTTGGAAGGATACATATCAAGACAGAGAGCATTGGAAATGAGTTATCTGAGAGGAGCATGTGGAGTTACATGGAGAGACAGGCTGACAAATGAGGAGGTGAGGAAGCACTGTGGTGTGGATGTGGATATGATGGAAAGTATTAGGAGAAATACAATGAGGTGGTTTGGCCATGTGAAGAGGATGGACAGCGAGAGACTAACAAGGAGAGTGTATGCGAGTGAGGTGGAGGGGGGAGGAGGTAGGGGAAGGCTGAGGATGAGATGAAGGGATGGAGAGGAGAGGTATATGAGAGAGGTGGGTGTGAGCTAAGAGCAAGGCAGTGAAGTGGCACTGGACAGAGCAACATGGAGGCAATTTGTTTGTGGTCACCCCTTACATGATTGAGGCGTCTGGCAACAGATAGATAAATACGGCAGGAATAGCCAGGTGGCGCCACCCTGTCTGGCTGGGTAGTTCACCTAGCGTCCACTAGAGACCCCCCTGGTCATTCTCAGTTCCTGTGCAGCGACAGTATAGTGAACAGCTCCTCTTGGACAGATGTTACGGCGGCACACATGATGGCTTTTGTAGCTGTTCCCTACCCTGCTTCAGGCCTTGCTATTCCTTACATGCCTCTTCCTAGGGTGTGATGATGATGGCCTCTCCACCAGGGAAATGGAAGAGGGTAGTGCTGACTCTAAAGAAGAAGGACACCCTAGGTAAGACTGATGCGGGATGGTCAAATTGTGAGTATTGACACTGATTTTATTCTAGCTTACTGTACTGTGCCATGATTTTATTCTATTCTACTGTACTGTGCCATGATTTTATTCTATTTTGCTATGATTTTATTCCATTTTACCATTATGTTTTGTGTGCTCACTCCATTTTTCTTATGCAGCCATTTTTTCATGCTCTTTTCATGTCACTGCAGGTATGGCCCTACTGTGGAGACTGCTTGTCTGTGGATGATGGGTCTGCTTGATGATGGTAATTGCTTGGTTGTGATTTATAGGTCTGCTTGACCAAACAGAGTAGTGTTAACAACAAGAACAAATGTTGTACGATGTACTGCAGTGACTTTTTACACTGGCTTTCAAAGTTAGGTTAGGTACGAAGGGGAACCGGGGGAGAAGTCCATTATCCGGACGGAGCCATTACCCGAACATGTCTTTGGCTCTACTATGTCAGATAATTGAGGGATTACTGTACAATACTTAAAACAGACTTATTCTGCAAGCAGAGTTAAGCTGCCTAGTCCACGTACTTAACATTTCTAGGGCTTGCAAAAACAGCAGGGTAGATTCCACTGCTGATACCAGTTACTTACCGTATAACCGAATAAAACAATGCTGAACTGTGCACAATACCAAGACATTTTTGACCTAATTTTTAATGCAGTTATTGTATGTTCATGATGTCATCTGAAAAATGAAAGTACCCTGTACCCTGAGTACCAATGGAAAAAAAAAAAAAGTGAGGTAATGCCATCTACCTGTGATCTGAGAAACTGAGTACAGTATACAAGATAAACATCAATATCATCTTTGGCAATGGGCATAAAAAAACCTAACAACTGATATGATGATGCAAATGTCAACACCAGATGCTTTGAATGTCTACATGATTACAATAGAGTAATCCTTCGATTATCTGGACACCCATTATGATTATCCAAACAACCCATTACCCGAAGCCTGTGATCTGGCTGTATGAAACCATTATACGTACATTTTTCTATTTTATTTGGACAAAATGCTTGCGTCCAGGTGGAAATTATGGCCGCACAAGCATTTCTTGCCTGCCCCGGCAAGAATAGTCCAGTGGCGCTGTGCTGTCTGGCTGGGTTGTTCACCCAGCATCCATTAGAGACCCCCTGGGCCATTCCAAGTTCATGCATGTCGAATGAGCGAGCAGCTCCTCTTATATAGGTGTTATGATGGCACACATGGTGGCTTTTGTAGTTGTTCCCAACCTGCTTCAGGCCATGCTATTCCACTAGACCACACAAGATGTACTGTGTAGTGCAACAGCTTTGCCAGCCGTAGTGCAACAGTCAGAGTCAAGGAGCTGGCGGGTTAGTCAGCACGACGCCCTGTGAGGAATCACGAGTGTTCACCTTGATTTCATTCTAGCTTACTGTATTGTGCCATGATTTTATTCCCTTTTACCATCATTTTGTGTGCACACTGCATTTTTCCTGAGCAGCTGTTTTTTTTTTTTCATGCCACTGCAGGATTTGGCCCTGCAGTGGTGACTGTTTGTGGTTGATGGGTCTACTTGATGATGATAATTGCTTGGCTATGGTTTATAGGTCTGCTTGACCAGACAGAGCAGTGTTAAACAACAGGAACAAGTGTTGTACACTGTACTGTGGTGGCCTTTTACAATGGCTTTCATCATCATCATCTATGTATGAAGGGGGGCCAGAGGAGAAGTCCATTATCTGGACGGATCCACTTTGGCTCTATTACGTCAGATAATCGAGAGATTCCTGTACTTCAATACTATTTTCCAAGAAATAAAATAAAATAATTCAAGTTAAATATAAGAGTGCTCAATACTGTACATGCACCTCTCCCACACTGTGCCAAGCTGTTATTCAATTATCTTTGTGTCTTTGTTCTAGGATAAACCCATGACAATATTAGCTCATATCCTTCTCTGATAAATGGGAATATCCTTTTAACTTTCCATTTTTTAAAATAAGGTAGTGGAGTGACAGACACAAAGTTAAAACAAATAAACAAAAAATCATGTCTATCCACCTCTGATGGAAAAGGGAATAACTGAAGGGCTACCATATACATCTGTGTTAGAATACCTTACCTGTATGGCCTCAAAATCCTTGCCACATTCATTGATGGATTCAAAAAAGATATTTTTGTCCTCCATTGACCAGAGTTCCCACGCCCTCCGTCGTTTCTTACCCAGGCCATCCTCTTCTTCCGGGTAGTCCCCATCTGCACCAGCTTGCCAGTAATGTAGCTATTACTTCATATGGCACACATATTAAGTACAGTACATTAAATACAAATAACATCTGAGTAGGAGATAATCTGCTGGAGAATAGTACTTTTACAGTTATATAATGTAAGGCAAAGGGGAAGCTAACTGCTGCTGTATCCTATATACCATAAATGTCAAAAATATCTTGCAATCCTCTCTGTATGCTTTCTCCCCTATCTATCTTACTGCAATTATTTGATCCACACATCTCCCACCATTCCAGAAACCACATGAATTATGTATCTACTGTATATCTGAATACAGCTAATGAGATCCAAAGGTTAATGCCTTCATTCTAATGAGGTTACTGGTAGGTGGTGGCAACCATCGTCCACTCATGATGTAGTGCTGCCTATTTCTTCCTAAGGTGACTTTATCCTGAGTGACAAGCCTAATGGGATCCAGTAGTCCATGAAACCATTTACGATGCTGGATGGTAACCATATAACCAAATAATGGGGTGATGAGGAATATACTATGGTGTCCCTGTTAACTAGGAGATGCAAATGTGTTGTCCATCCAAGAACCTTCACTTTCTTCCCCACACCTCATTACGGCAAAGCACTGTCCACTAGAAAAAATCTCTGTTAGTGATGGGGTTTTAACCAAACTCCTCCAGTAAAAAAAGTCAACTAAACTGAATCTAAATATTTGGACACAGCATAAATAGAGCAAAACAGAAAAAATATCCTCAGGCTGAAGGAGTTAACCATTACCAAGCTGCAGACCTCATAATATGAGGCACATTCAAAGTCTGCACAGGCCAAGCTTCAAGCATCATATGAGATACAATTTACAATGGTTATAGGACAGTGACTCAGAGGACATAAACTACTTTACAAAGAACTGGCCCAGCAGGGATGAATAACATAAACCAACATATATAAGCCTAGGTATAATACACAGTCATGGCAACACTAACCTGAGGATTCCAGCTTTTTAGCAGCCCCAGGGACTTGTGGAGGAGGATCAGCTTTGTTGGTCTCCTCACGCCGCTGCTTGTTAAGGACACGTGCACTAGTGCGCAGCTGCAGAGGTGGCCGGGGGGGTGGGGCTGGGGCAGCAGAAGAAGGCACATGTGGCAGTGACAGAGGGGTGGGTGGGGGCAGGCTGGAATTTGCTGGCAGTGGAGGCCCTGAGGAGGATGCACAGAATATACTGTTAACCCTTCAATATGGTGACAAGTCTTCAGTTTAATTTCATGCCTAACACACTACGACAGAGCCAATATACCTCCCAATAATACATGACTCCAAATCAGTACTGTGCATCACCTTTATTTGTGTATATGTAAAGAAGCTCCTAATCAAGATCACCTTTATTTGTGTACCAGTATGTAAAAGATGCTCCTAACCAAGATCACCATCATTTGTGTTTGTACAAATGACTCAAAATCAAAGTACTGTATCACCTTCATCTGTGTTTGTTGTGGTTGTGGCAGTGAGTGATGAAGATGGTGTGGGTGAGACAGCAGCAGTGTTGGATGGGGTAGGGGACATAGCGTCAGGCCCCCCAACCCCACCGTCAACTACCTTCCCAGGAGGGTTGCCATGCTGAGTCTTTGGGCGCTTTGTATCACAGTTCCCATGGTCGGTCTCGCTGTGGAAACAAATTGCAGTAATAAGTACAAAAAAACAGTTCCCATGGTCGGTCTTGCTGTGGAATGATGCGCAATAATTAGCACAAAATAATACGATTATGTGGTACTGATATGTGCTGTTTCAGTTATGACAAGAATGGCTATCATAATGTGAAACATTAATGTGGTTGCCCTCACAATGAATACTGGGCAATTCTATACATGTCCATAACCAAACTCTGAGTTAACCATACCTAACCGTAAGTGATCTGACCTAAACAAAACTGACCTGACCTAACCATAACACATTTACCTGAATAATAAGAGACCAACTTAAACCTAACCTGCAACTAACCAAAATTAACAGCCTAACCACAGCTGACCTATCCTTACAAAACTTATCTGATCTAACCATATTATCCCACCCAAACCATCAAATGACATACTGGTAACCTAATCATACCTATCTATCTATTGCCAGACGCCTCAATCCTGCACAGGGTGCCCACAAACAAATCGCCTCCATGTCACTCTGTCCCCTGCCATTTCGCTACCACGCTCCCAACTCACACCCCCCTCTCTCATATACCTCTCCACTCCATCCCTCCATCTCATCCTCGGCCTCTCCCTCCCTCTTGCCCCCTCCACCTCACTCACATACACTCTCCTCGTCAGTCTTTCACTCTCCATCCTCTCCACATGACCAAACCACCTTAACGTGCTTCTCCTAACGCTTCCCATCACATCCTCAACCACACCACAATGCTCCTTCACTTCCTCATTCGTTAGTCTGTCTCTCCATGTGACTCCACATGCTCCTCTTAAAATAACTCATTTCCACTGCTCTCACTCTTGACTTCTGTCCTTCCAACAGGGTCCAAGCTTCACTTCCATATGTCAGAGTTGGTATCACAATACTGTCATGTAACAACTTTTTCACTTCCATGCTCACCTCCCTGTTTCTTATCACTGCTTTCAACGAACCAGCAACCTTCCTTCCCTGCTGCACCCTTTCGAGCACTTCACCCTCCAGACTTCCATCCTTACTCATCACACTGCCCAAGTACTTAAATTCACTCACATTCTCCATATCCTTCCCATCCAATCTTATTGTACATTCACTGGCTTCACTTCTCTTGAAGACCATCACTTTACTCTTCCCCACATTCACCTTTAGATTCCGTTTCTTACACACTCTCTCAAACTCATCTACCAAGCCTTGCAGCTCCCCTTCGTCTTCACTCAACAACACAGTATCATCTGCAAACAACAGTACAGGGAGTTTCCAAACACTGCCCTCTCTCAATAGGGCCGCTCCAACATCCACTGCCCGACCTTGTATCTCTTTTATAACCCCATCCATATACAGATTGAACAACCATGGAGACAAGACACATCCTCGTTTCAATCCAACCTTCAAATGGAAAGATTCACTCAGTTTGCCATCCACACGCACTGCAGCCTTAGCACCCTCATACATACTCTTCACTGCCTTCAACAACTTCCCATCCACTCCATATATTCTTAATACCTTCCACAAACCTTGTCTATCCACCCTGTCATATGCTTTCTCCAGATCCATAAAGGCTGCATACAACTTCTTGCCCTTCTCTAGAAACTTTTCCACTAAGAATCTAAGAATGAATATCTGGTCTACACAACCTCTTCCCTTCCTAAAACCTCCTTGTTCTTCTCCAACTAATTCCTCAGTAATTTCCCTAACTCTGTCAATAAGTATCCTACCATATACTTTTCCTATTACACTGAGAAGGCAAATGCCCCTATGATTACCACACACTGCTTTTTCCCCTTTTCCTTTGTACAGAGGAATAATTATACCTGACTTCCAATCCTCCGGGACTCTACCCTCCTCCCAAGCCAATCTGCACACCTTCCACATCCATTCTATTACTATCTCTCCCCCCATGCTTCAGCATTTCGCCACACACTCCATCAATTCCTGGGGCTTTCCCCATTTTAACTTTCTTCATTGCTTCCACAACTTCCATCCTACTGATTTCTTCCTCTCTTCTCACAACCCTCCTTCTCCCTGCCATTCCCCAGCCACTTATACTTGCATTACTTTCATTCTCTATGTTCAACAGTTCATTGAAGTGTTCTCTCCATCTGTTTACTTTTTGTCCCTTCTCCACTAGTAATCTACCATTTTTATCTTTCACACCCCCACTGACTTCGTTGGCACCCTGTCTAGCTCTCTTTACTTCCTTCCAGAACATTTTCTTACATTCCCTCCACTTTACACTCAAATTCCTTCCAAATTCCTCATCCACTCTCTTCTTACTCTCTCTTACTAATCTTTTCACCTCTCTCCTCCTCACTACATATAACTCTCTCGTCCGTCTCTCAGCTTCTTCGTCGCCCCTGTTCCTCATCCACTCATTATATGCTTTCTTCTTTTGTGCCACAGCCTCTCTCACCTCTTCAGCCCACCATGCTGTTCCCTGAACCCCCTTTCGTCTTCTCTTCACCCCACACACCGCCTCGCATGCTGCACAGATTTCTTCTGTGAATACCTTGCACAGACCTTCCACATCCCCCATCTGCTCCAATCTATATTTACCCAATCGGTCCTCCGCTTCCCTTTTATATTCAGCCTTTATTCCATCCTCTTGTAACTTTTCTACCCTCCTTGTAACAAATACTTCCTCCTGTCCTTCCCTTCTTCTCTTCCTCCATCTTGTTTGGACTGATTCTGGCCACCACCATGTGGTGGTCAGAAAGTCCACTCCCCCAACCTCTATATACTCTTGCATCCATTACACATCTTCTCATCCTTTCATCCACACACACATAGTCAATCAATGCCTTCCGTTCATTCATTCCACCGTCCTCTCTTCTCACCACTCGCCATGTATACCTATGGATCATTTTGTGCCTGAAGAGGGTATTAGCTACCACCAACCCCCTCCCAGCACAAATGTCCACTAAAGCACTGCCATTCTCATCCATCTCTGCAGGCACACCCCACTCACCAACCACTCCATCCACCTTCTTATTCCCTACTTTTCCATTCATATCTCCAATCAGAAACACCCCACTCACCAACCACTCCATCCACCTTCTCATTCCCTACTTTTCCATTCATATCTCCAATCAGAAACACTCTCTCATTCCTTTCCAACTTTTCCAAGCAGGCTTCCACATTTGTCCAAAACTCTTCTCTCACTCTACTTACACGATCTTGCGTCGGCGCATACACGCACACAATTGCCCACATTTGTAGTCCAACTTTCACTCTTACCCACACAATCCTTGACCCAACGGATCCATACTCTCTTACATTCTCCTTCCACCTGTTGCTCACAACAATACATACTCCCTCTTTCGCCCTCTCATTCTCGCCCACTCCCGCGCATATACCCCATCCATATTCCCATTCTCTCACACTCTCACGTCTCCATTTAGTTTCAGTTATTCCACATATATCCACTTTCGCACTCTCAAGCACCTGTACAATCTCTCTCTCTTTCACCTCATCATTCATACCCCTTATATTCCAAGTCGCAATCTTTATCTCGACCTTTGTCTGTTCCTTTTTCGTCAACTTTTGGTCAGTCCTGGTCCGAGGCTTCCTGTTTGTATTTTTAGTTAGTTGTTTTTACGGGGTGAGGCACTAACCCACCACCAACCCTTTTAGTCGCCTCTTACGACAAGCAGGGATACTGGGGGAGAATTCTTGAAAAACCACCTACCCCCATACCTGATTAGTCTAATTAAAGCTAAAAAAAAATTAAACAGCCTATCTAAAATAAGACTATTCATAATCACCCAAAAATATCTACAAATACAACCACCCTGTTTATTACTAAGAATAAAGACATGAAAATGCTCATGTTATAATACAGATGCGACTAAATGTTATCAACAGAGTACTGACATTTCTGCTTCAGGAATGAGAGAGAGAAAAAAAAAGGTGAGCAAGAATAATATACAGTACATATACTGCCATCCTATCATACTCATCCAAACTCTCAATACAATTATTGCAAACTAATGAAAAGTGGGGGTACACAGCTGTTATTTTGGTTTACCATTCCCATGGTGCTGGTGGGGGATGCCTTCACATGATGGCATCGATGTCCGGGTGATGGAACTGCCTGGCTACACAAACATTCCTCATTCCCCTCCATGTCCCCTAAAAGAGGATGATGGACTGCAGGAGAAAAATAAGCAGCCTGCACTCCACTGGATTCACTTCAGATGAGCCTAGGGTTACAACTACTACTACCATTACCAACATGTAAGGCAGTGTTACAAGTTTTACAGCTTCTTTTGTGTGAAACAAGTACGCCAGTCCTGTATGAGATAGCCCTACCATGTATTCCAAATGGACTGTGGGTGTTAGCGCCAAAGTGGTGACATGTGGAGGTGTAGGAGGACTACTGAGCCTTGGGATAGGCCACTGCCCCTGAGAAACAGGCCCTGAAGCCTTTGCCCAGAGTCAGACAAAAAAAAAAAAAAAACTCAATTTCTACTATTTTCCACAAACAAACCATCTAATCTCTGCCTGAATACACCGTCTAAGTGAATGAGTGGTAAGTTTGCATTTCTGGAAAGTTGAGGCTATTCTGATTTTATTTCTTATCTACTCTAACCCTACCCAACTAAGCTAATCTAATCAAACTAACCTAACTGATCTAACCAAAAACCCTATCAAACGGCCTAACCTAACTAGCCTAAGTGAAGGGTGTGGCTGTCTGAAACTGCAATAATACTGAAAGGATTACATGTCTAGTTATACATGAAAAGGTTAGGCCATATTTACTGCTCCAAAAATCAGTTCTGGGTAATTTACCAAAACACTGCCTGAATGGGTTAGGTTAGGTTAGGTTAGGATGGGTTAAGTATCAACCAATACTGTTAAGAAAAGAGCCACAAAGAACCTAATCCAACTTAAAATACATTCTATGCAACCTAGCTTAACTCATTCTACTGTAACTATTGGGGAATATTACCCAACCTAGTCCTTTTCATGGTAAAATGCTGATTCTGCTCACTCCAACCACAGCTGCCCACAAAGAGGCTAAGCTCCAGCTCTCTTTTGGTAAATAATTCTGGTTCAGTAACAGTTATAAACAATACCAGTCTTGAGTCAGAATTGCAATATATATTTCATACAATTAAGAAAGACCAAAATCAGTTAGAAATAAAAAATGAATGACAAGAACATGACCTCTCAGATCAGAGCCTAGAATTAAAAGTGCCTGGCTTAAAATTGGTTATAAAACCTAGGAACAATCTTCTAAGTCCACTACTACTGATGGCCTATGTGTACAGGATAAGAGAATCAAAGTACATAGTAAGTATAGGATCAGCAAGCATGAGATACTGTGCTTGAGGTGATCACCATCAAACTGGAGTTGGCAGCCATGTTGGATATCATCGTCACATATATTGTCCTATTATACGACCAAACCCAAGAAAGTTTTCAGAAGATGGACTACTAAATCAATGGAAGAGGAATCATAGGTTATGATTTCTCAAGTGAAAACCAGGTGCACCATTATCATAAGGAATAACACCTCCTGGAAAGATGAGGCCTCAAGACCCCCTTCGGAACCAAAACAAAGATGGCGGAATTCAAGCAAAGCTTTCGCCTCTTTTTTTTTTTATTTGTTACCTTGACTGGTGGACTGATTCACTATTTTCCTTAACGCTCAGAGTCCGCTTCCGCTTGACCATCTTACGTGGCAAACTTGTGGCTACATGATGACTTGGCTGGCTTACGGAGACGTGTAGAATCCTTTTCAGTGCACCGCCTCCCGAGTCGAGTCGCTCATCCCGGCGGGTCTTTCTCTGTCAATTACAACTTCACTTTTCACGGTAGTTTGGAGTCGGATCCACTAGTAAATGGCACTCACATAATCCAAAATCACTCAAGCACAAAATATTACAAACTGGTTAAATTACAGGCGATTTTAAAGGTCCAAATAGTCTAAAGTTTGAAAGCCACTCCACCCTTGTTGTCCCTGACTGAGCGCCCCCCCTCACTTTAGGTCCTTCTGGTATGGAAATGTCAAAATATAATTATACATATAAATGAGTGGAACGTTTCCCTGATTTCGAAAGTGGCGAGAGTTGGCAAAATGATCTAGCTCGAACAGCACCAAATGAGTGGGTTTCATGAGAAAGGTGAGGGGAAATAAGGATGATTAATGGTGCATCGTCTGTTTGTTGTTTTCCGCCATATGACGTCACTGCTTGTCCCAATCCCTGAGAGGGATAGAAGAAAGAAGTTCGATAATTTGAAGGAAACGCTACTTTTAGCCTCCAGCCGTTGCTTTCCGTCATACATACAGTAAACAATTGCCGGAATGTACTGATGATATAGCATGAAACGGGGGATAGAACTGAGCTCATTAATAGCACCTATACTTAATATAATGCCACGGAGACGTATTTTTGAAGGTTGATTTGAAAGTTTGCACTATCTACGTCCTGCTGTTATCTGAATCAAATAGTGTATAATAACACTCGTGATAGTGATGTTTTGTGCAATAATTAGACACGTTAACATATAACCTTCGACTGCATGTCTACAGGAGTTGGGTCCAGGTACGGCGAGAATTTCATAGTATAACTGTGATAAATTAGAATATTAAGTTGGCTGTCATCAAACGCGTCTTTCTGTCCTGAAGAAGTGCTTTGTTATGTGAGGGATGAGGCTGATTTCAGTTAATGCCGTACCACGCCAGTTTCGTAAATTTTATATTCCTTGGCGCCCACATGCAGCGCGCCAAATCCCTTTCCCTGACTTCGCTTTCTACGAGAGAGAGAGAGAGAGAGAGAGAGAGAGAATTGTTTTGCTTTATCTTTGTTACCCTCCTCGTAAATTAACTAACATAATATTATACGATAACTACCAGCTTGACCTCTTCAGTCCGAAAACGTAATTTTAATCTGATTCTAGCTGCCATTAAACTATTTTATTCAACTAAGGAGGGTGAAGGGCCGGTTTATGAAGATTGCAAGACGGAAAGTTCCCCTCTGTCTGAAGAGAATCGTCTTGAAACAGCATGAACGAAATTAAAAAGACGTCCTCGTAGTAAAGGCATTTATAACCAATAAAGGTCACTGGTACTGGTGAGGAAGACCTTCATGTGGTGGCATTGTTGTAACTGGGCGGCTCTTATTATACAACTTACGTCATCTCTTTCTATCCCCCTAAAGGAGGATGGTGGACTGCAGGGGAAAGGTAACCAGTTACCAGTCTAATGTCCAGCGGGTTACGATTGCATACTACATATTAGTATTTTGTCATTTATATTCTTTTTCTCTTTTTTAATATACATACTCAACATAGCTGAATAAGGAGATCTGGACATAAGAGGGCCAACTGAGCTGTGTCTAAAATCAACAGAGGGTAAGGTAAAGTAAGGCAGATACAGAAATAAACCGGTGAGGAAGAGATGCTAGGGAGCCTCCTGCACTTACAATACATTCCCTTGCTTGTGGAGTAGTGTATATAATATAAAAGTATTTCTAGTCCCGTATTTTCGTCAGCTCAGTAAGTTTTCTAACACCTTTTCCTTACTAATATATTTCCGCAAGGTAGCTTTTAAACCCTTGGACTGCTATAGACTTTCTTAGGGATGGTGAAGAGTCGGGCCCGAGGAGAGTCAGAGGAAGCACTATTTGTTACTCTAGTCCACTGAAATGTACACAAATCATCAGTGTGGTGGTAACAATAAACCTGTCGTGCAAAACTAACCAGTAGAACCATCGTCGTACTACGTTCTTTATCATAATTACTTCACAACTTCACTGTATGCCAAACAATCCCTAGCACTGGATACTTAACTCTCCACTGCACCACTCCATCCGATATGAACGAGGGATCAGTGGTTACATTTCCTCCACAGTGGATGTCTTTCATTAGGGCCATTCCATAGCATAGGCCCACAAGTACTGTATTCCTGTTTGCGCTGTTGATGCATTTTTAACATCTCATATCCTGCCATTTCCTTGCGGCTGAAGTGTATTTTGACTGTGGAAATGATATAAACAAACCATTAAATTATGCAACCCAAGGACTTCTACTTCCGCTTTATCTGCTATTTTCAGACGATTTTATTTAACTCAGAAGAGACATTTGGAAGTAGATGTGGCAGATGACTAACCCCTCGCTTCTACTGGGCTCTGCAAAGCTTAACAAACTTGACTGGTGCATGCAGAAACTACGAACACGTCACAGTAGTCTGGAGTTAATCTAATGGAAATTTTAATAACAGAAGTGATGTATGATTAATGAAGGCATATTTATCATCATCATCATCATCATCGTCGTCGTTGCCATCGCCATTCTTATCGCCGCCACCACCACCACCACCATAATATTTAAACGAAAGAAAACATATACCATCTTTTTTTTACACATGTCTTGCTACCTCCAGACGATTATATTTAACTCTGACGTCAAAAATCTTCTCCACTGAACCCCTTCCTAAGTCTCCACCAGTCTGAATAAAATCGTCTGGTGGCACGATATAGCCAGCCGCATCCACTGCCTGGTTATACATGTCTCTCAGCTTCTCGTCCATTCCTTAAAAAGTTGATGGTGGACTGCAAGAGGAGGGCAACTTATAGCCTGGAGTTCACTGGGTTCACGTTTTAGATGAACCTGGAACCACACTAACAACAGCAAGAACAAAAATGTCTTCGGGGTGAGCGGGTTTAATAAGAGGTAAACTGTTTGTGTGGATTCTTTATTCTAACTGATATTCGTTCAAGTAAAGATTCTGTCTGTCTGTCTGTCTTTTTGTCTCTGTCTGTCTGTCTTTTTGTATCTGTTTCTGTCTGTCTGTCTGATTATTTTTTCTCTCTCTCAATCATCCTCCTGTTCAATCCCCTCGTGAGTGACATTCAGTGACCCCTTGTGTATCACGTTATTATACTCCCATTTTTCGAAGCCCGGCACCCTCAGCGACTCCCCCAGCGCCTCCTCCAGGGCTCGGGGCACCATGTAGCAGCCGCCCTGAGGACCGAACTGGTACTCGCAATGCCGGTACGTACTGAGGGTCAGCTGGTGAAGGGGCATCGGTACCTGAAGGGGAGTGGAAGGGTAGGAGAGATTTGAGGTTGGTTGTCTGCTGAGGTTAGACTGAATTCGTAGGTCAACTGGTGTAGGCTTATTGGATATCGGAATCTGTTGGGGCATTGAGTTCTGGGTTAGGCTGGGTTAGGTACGACGGGGTTAGGTAAGATTGGGTTAGGTAAGACTGAGTTAGGTACGATTGGGTTTGGTACGACTGGGTTAGGTACGACTGGGTTAGGTAAGACTGGGTTAGGTAAGACTGGGTTAGGTAAGATTGGGTTAGGTACGATTGAGTTAGGTACGATTGGGTTAGGTACGACTGGGTTAGGTACGACTGGGTTAGGTAAGACTGGGTTGGGTAAGATTGGGTTAGGTACGACTGGGTTAGGTAAGACTGGGTTAGGTAAGACTGGGTTAGGTAAGATTGGGATAGGTACGATTGGGTTAGATAAGGTTGGGTTAGGCTAAGTTCGGTTAGGGTAGGATGGGATGGACTGAGCTGTGTTAACTTAGTGAGTTGGGTTAGGTTCCCTGAAAGGAATTATGTGATAAGTAAACCCCAAACAACCCTCTGGTTTAAGCCCTTCTAGACCACCACCAGTCATCTCCCGAGAAAAATTTCTTCTTAGATGGGGGAGCATCTCTAACAACAGCCCGGTGAGTCAAAAAAAAAAAAAAAAAAACTAACAAAACAAGAATTTTCGTAAACAAGGTGGTTCACTCTAGCCAAGTCCTTATGGTTCTGCATCTACTTAATTACTCTTCCTCAGTTGTTCTTGCTTCTTTCCTAACCTTAAATTTCCTGGCCATGTCGTAACCCAGCTGCAGGTCCTTGTTCTGTAGGTCGAAGGAGAAGCCCGGGTCGTAGTCGCCGCCGTTGAAGACCACAGGGGCGGCCGTCTCCCACACGAAGCTGTTGCCCACGCTCAGGCGGATTGCGTCCCAGAATTTGCGCAAGTCGATGTTCGCACGTTTGCCTGCGTTTTGGAGGAAAGACTGACTCAGGCGTCTATCTGTGATTCTGGAAGCTAGACAAGCTCAGATAGGCGTGTATTGCAGAGTACATAGGTTCAGACAGTCGTTTATTTATGGTTATGGAACGTAGACAGACTCAGACAGGGGTTTATCTATGGATCTGGAGGGCAGACAGGCTCAGACAGGGGTTTATCTATGGATTTGGAGGGCAGACAGGCTCAGACAGGGGTTTATCTGTGGCTTTGGAGGGTACCGTAGATAGGCTCAGATAGGCGTTTATCTATGACTTTGGAAGGTAGACAGACTGACAGGCGTTTATCTATGGCTTTGGAGGGTAGATAGGCTCAGACAAGCGTTTATCTCAGGGTTTTGGAGGGTAAATAGGCTCAGACAGGC